>BRDA01013974.1:69391-99251 GCA_036984385.1 Crenuchus spilurus
AGCACACTCTTGCATTAAAGCCCAATTAAACATGCTGCTCTCCTGGTCGTTCTTAAAAACCTCTTAAAGTTTTCTTTATAGGGTTTTGGTTGAAAGTCCAGTTAAAGGAGTGATTTGCAGAAGTAAAAAAATTAACTACAAGGTTAATACAGATTTCAGAACGTTGACTAGCAGAAAGTGCTAGAAATGTTCTAGCTATAAATTTTATGCCCACAGTAGAACATGGCACGTTTAAAGACCACGAAACAATGGTCTCCAACACTACAAAATCTGGTAATAAACTGACGAGTTAAGTCTCTTGTGTTTGACCGGGAAATATGTCAAACTCTGCTAGATCCCAGCCCCCCAGAACGTCAATTTGTGATTCCAAGTGTAAATTGTTTATTTGAAATACTAAAGTCAGAAATGTGATAAAGCAAATGAAATCTTTCTTAGAGATTAGCTTAAGAAAACCACTAGCTCATTTACTTCCATGTTACTGGGTCATTACTCCATGTTATTATACCGTCAACTGCAGAAGTCTAATTGGGTTTCATTCCATACAGTCCTTAAAACCCTAACCAGCATTTTATACAATAGTTAACACAATTTAATCAAGCATGCATTTTAATACAAGTATCATAGTGCATATTAGCATATACGACAACCTCTAGCCCCATTCCACAGGTTGGCTCATTTGTAAACAGCATGCTGACAGGTAGAGAGATAATCGCCCGAATCTCCTGGGCTATGATAATGAACATCTGTTTCTTAGCTGAGTTTGTGGAGTTCAGTCAGACGCTGAAATTCACTGAACTGAATTTGAAATGAAGGCACTTCACATTCAGTGCAACAATCTTTCCTTCTGTTTATTTTTCAGTATATAAAAAAGATACACATTTCCTATTGCATTTACATAATAAAGTGAATACAACACTTCCAAGTGTCTTTGAGTGTCATGAAAAGCGCTATACTAAATAAAATGTATTATTATTATTATTATTATTATTATTATTATTATTATTATTATTATTATTATTATTATTAACACTTATTAGAACCTTTGTCACAGGTGACATGAATGAATGGCCCAAGACAATATGGCTGATGTAATAGTTTGGAGTAAATACAGTGCCAGTCAAAATATTGTAAAAAGGTTATTGTTGTTCCCTATTTAATTGTAAAGATTTTAATTTTAAATAATATTTTATAATCATTGTTAATAAAGTGACATTTTGATGCT
Organism: Crenuchus spilurus; assembly: GCA_036984385.1. NCBI lineage: Eukaryota > Metazoa > Chordata > Actinopteri > Characiformes > Crenuchidae > Crenuchus > Crenuchus spilurus. The sequence goes on from BRDA01013974.1 coordinate 70,614, forward strand.
TTTTTCATTAGAGTATTTCATTTCAAGGTAATTCAACAGTATCAACATTAAAACAAAGAAGGCTTTTTACATAAAAGAAAGAATGTCATTTTACATATAATTATTATAAAATACACAACAGGTCACTTTTTCAAATTTAATTATGAACTGAAAAGAACTTTTTCCACAATATTCAAATTTTTGGAGATGCACTAGTATGCTAATTTTGCAGATGCCAATTAGCATCATGTGGTTTGTTGCTAATTGCTGGCTACTGCTTTTATCTTTTTAAACCAGAAAGGTAATAATCACTACACCAGGTGAAAACTGATGAGAAGGTGAAGAGACAGTTCATTTTTACCTGATCTTTGAGTGCATGGAGAGCCATCTCGTGCTCTTTCTGCTTGCTCTGCAATTGCTCCTTCAGCTCAGCAACATTCTGTGGCCACACACATACACAGGGAGTCATTGAGATTCAATGGGCATTGGATGTGACAGTGATTCAGTAGCGGGCGAAGGTCCATTAATCTGAACAGGGTGTTCCTGAAAGCTTGGCCCTTATACTGAAACCCTGAGTGCAGCATCCAGCTCATCATTACACCACTGACCATCCATCCATAGCTGTCATACCTGTACAAGGGGAGTTTTAACTAGATATGTACTAATTTGATAATTGCACACTGATGCCGATGTCTGGTATTATTCATGTGTATATCTAATGCCAATGCGGATGTGTTTAAAATATAGAAACTGGAAACTCACATACCTCTTGTTCTCCATATACTATGTTAGCTCTGGTTTACCCTGTTTTTCTTTGTTTAATACCAATGGGACCACCACAGAACAGGTATTATTTGGGTGATGGATCATTCTCAGCATTGCAGGGACACTGATATGGTGGTGGTGTGTTAGTGTGTGTTGCACTGGTATGAGTGGATCAGACACAGCAGAGCTACTGATGTTATTAAGCACCTCAGTGTCACTGCTGGTGTCAAAACCAATGACCACCAACCAAAACTATCCAGCCAACAGCATCCTGTGGGCAGCATCCCACAGAATGACTAGACCACTAAAGGACTAAAGGATAACCAATACAAACTGTACAGCAACAGATGAGCTACTGTCTCTGACTTGACATCTATAGGGTAGACCAACAAGATGTGTCTAATAGAAAGGACAGTGAGCCAATTAAAATGATCCAGAATTAAATTCAATTAAATAATTAAAAATATCCAGCAGCTCTGCTGTGTCTGATCCAATGCAACACATCACTACCATGTCAGTATCAATGCAGTGCTGAGCACAAAATCGTTCACTTTTTTTTATAGATTAATAATTACTTACTAAAGTAACTTGCCACACCGGGGCAGCCCATCACAAGTTTGAAAACAAGCTTCTAAATAGATCCAGGAATGAAGGATAGTTACAGGTACAAATTTTCAATATACAGTTCAGTGTGTAATATTTTAATAGCTTAAATAGAAGCTTAATACTTTGATATTTAGAGTTTATTTCATTTTTTTAACCAGGAGGTGTATATATTTTGATGGAACAAAAATTAGCTGTAGCTGTGAAGTTTCATTCATTTTTATAGTCCACATTAAGTCAACTTCTTTAAAACCAATACTGCAATGACAAATATCCCATAGTGATTAACACATATATTATGTAACCTTCAAGAGAATGAGAATGCTCCTGATAATAAGAAAAAGATGTAAAATCAGTTAGGCCGCATTTACCTGGTTAGCAGTCATTAAATCTGTCTGCAGTTTGTGTACACGCAAGTTTATGGATTTCAGTTCCTCTTCTTTACGCTGCTGAATCTCCTCTATTTTAGTCCTTGAGAAAATACAAACACAGATCATTACATTTCATTTCATTTATTAATGACCACACAACAAGTTGGTGGAATTTGCTTCCGGTATAACATGCTCTCAACTCTGTGTCAAAACAAACAACACTATACAGATACAAGTACAATATACAGACAGAAAGATCAATTCATACCCAGGTTTAGTAAGCATACAGCAGTTGGGAAAAAAACTGTTTTTGAATCTAACTGATTTTGTTAGTAGGTACCTGTAGTGTCTTGAATGAATGAATGAACTTATATAGCGCCTTTCAAGATACCCAAAGACGCTTTACAATCAACACACTCCATTTACACACACTCAACCACACACACTGGCGAGAAGCGGCAGCCAATCGTGCACAGCGTACTCTCAACTGGAAGCGACCGTCCACCTGGAGGACTGCATTGAGCACTAGGGGGATCACCCAGGACAGAGTGCCAACCATATCTGGGCATACATACATACATACATACATACATTCATACACAGACATACACATTCATACACACCAGGGTAATTATTTTTTTTTGAGTAGCCAATTCACCTGATCTCCATGTTTTTGGACTGTGGGAGGAAACCGGAGTCCCCGGAGGAAACCCACACGGACACAGGGAGAACATGGAAACTCCGCTCAGATGAGGACTCGAATCCAAGACCTTAGCGCCGAGAGGCGAACGTGCTAACTATTAAGCCACTGTGCGGCCTGAAGTGCCGATCTTTCTTGCTCGTTGTATTATGCGTTTTTGATACAGTGTGTCAATGGGTGGGAGGGTGTGGCCTATGATTTCTGTTGATTTATCTATTATACATTGTAGTTTTTCCTGTGAATGGTTATCCAGATTTCCGTACCAGACTATTATGGATGAGGTAAGTATACTTTAAATAATTGCTGTGTAAAACTGAAGGAGGATGTTGTACCTGAAGCTTTTTCAGTTGTCTGAGGAAGAATAGTCTTTTATTGGCTTTTTTGTATATTTGGTGTGAATGCTGCCCCCTTTAAAGGGGAGTATGTATTACTGATGTGTGTACCTAAGGATTTGAATGAGCTGGTGATGGTAACGAGTTGAGTGCAGATGGAGATGGGTGTTTTGTAAGTAGGTGAACATGAAAAATCAACTATGAGTTCCTGTGTTTTTGATGTATTGAGCTGTAAGTTGTTGTTTTGGCACCAAGTGACTGTTTGGGCAACCTGTTCACGATAATGATATTCATTATTGTTAGTGATGAGTCCAATTATTGTTTTCACACACTTTGTGACATGTACCGTTGTCTCTGTTCTGAAGGCATATTGAAATGAATATGGGTTTATATGAACAAAATGACTGCGCAATATGTTTGTAAGGGAAATGTAATGTATGTTTCCTTCAAGTTAGTTCCTCTATTATATCACATGAATTAAATGAAGTCATTTATAAATGCAAAGAGTATGTGTGTTATTATCTTTCCCACCTGCTGTCATTGTAGAGAGCCTCTTTTTCACATTGGAGCCTCAGGAAACTAAGAGGAGAACAAAGCGAAATTAAAATGCTCTGAAAGTACGTGCACATGATAAACATAAATAAAATGACTAAATATTTAAAGAACCCAAAACAAACAAAAAAAACACAAAGTGTACACAAAGTGACTGTATACTAACTTTATGATTCTGTTTGAAGTTTTTCTGAATTCTTTGTTGCACTGGTTTCTGTTAATTACCTCTTTTTAATTCTCAGTGGTTGAGTGAGAAGTTGTGATCAATCACTACATTCAAAATGAGACATTAGATAAAACAAATAATTACAGGCTATTAAAGGCAAAAATAAATTAATGACAAAAAGCCTCTGATGTGCCAGATATGGACCACTAGAATAAAACCAGCAGAGAGCATAGTGGCTTATGATGTTAAACCCCAGCACTGGCTAGAGGGTGGCATAGCAACAGCAGCCTTTTGCTGACTGAGCCGGTGACAAAAAGCACTCAAACAAAACACTCGTTCAGAGTCATTACACCTGCTTGCTGACTGTCTGCTGGACGAGCATTTGGTTACCACGTTGCCCCTCAGAGTCACACCACAGGGTTGTGATGTCAGGAAGAGCATACTGGCAATTGGCTGAGAAGCCACAGTACATTACAGAGGCTCAATGCCTCGTCATGGCACAGCGGGTACGAGTCAAAAGGGCGAGGGAAAAATGACAGTCATTTATCTTTTGCAGGAGAACACTGCGAGTTTAAAATAGGATACTGTACCAATGGAAGGGACATAGCAGAGGACAGAACAGTTTTCTGCTGCAGTTGTGTTATTAGTATTAGCTGGAATATAACTATTGATGTTGGGGACATTTAAAGAAGAATATTCAAAATTAACAGATTTTAATCCTACAAGGTTAACTCATGCATGTCTCTCAACTGATTAGGCAAATTTTGACGTAGTACATGTCACGGTTATTCTACATTCTATTTTGTAACAAGGTTAGGTAAGTATGAATGCAGAACAGCATGTGTCACTTACCTTTCCTGCTTTTTCTTTAATTTGTCAGAGAGCTGAAACACAAAATAATGCATTCTGTCATAGCACAAAGTTAAATTGTATTTACAAATAGCGTAAGGACAGCTGACATTTTGAATAACATGGTCCCCACTTACTTTAGTAATTTCATCCTGGAGTTTACATATTTCGGACTGCTTGGATGCCTGAAAATGAGCAGCAAATAATCCACATATTAACAACAATTTGACAATGTTATCTAAATCGGATCAAAATGCCAAGCAGGAAGTTCTCCACTACTTTCTAGAGAAGTACACACTTCAATCAGTGCTAATACAAGTGGCAACCCCAAGCCCTCTCTGCAGCCCCCACATAGAAAAAAGTGCTGTATTGCTGTAGCAGACATTTACTGTGTGTGTATTACCTCTAGCACACGAAGCTGCTCCCTCAGTAAATGCTTCTCTTCCATCTCTGTCTGAAGCTTCAGCTCCACCTCTGGAAGTGACAGGTAAGTAAAGTGAAGAAGTTGAAGTGAACGAGAACACATGGAGGCAATGATGTGGAACTTAATGAGATCAACACTGCTGTTGCGGCTTGCTCTGTTTTAAAATGTGTTATTATATAGCAAAACAGTCACATATCTGTTTAAAAATGGAGTTTTGGTTACCCTTTGCTATAAAAAAACACAAACACTGAGTGGGCAGTTTCTGAAACTGTGGGTTAATGTTTGATGTAACAAAAGCAATGACCTGCTCTAAACAATGTTCAGTTAAGAGCCCTACATCATTCATAACCACACTATTTACAGAACTGAAACTCAGCATTCACCAGAACACATACACACCAGCAAAAGATCTAGAATGCTGTGACCTTTAAAGTCATGAACAGCAAGTATCTGAACATAAAAGGACTACAGATCAGCCTTCTTACTCCCTTGTAGTCACATTCACTTTGTCACTGTGCCGCACTAATTAAAATACAAAGGCAAAAAGTCAGTATTTTCAGATGGGTCACTTGTTCAGACAGGGTTAGTATTGGTCTAGTAGTTTCTTGATATTAAAAACACTGATTTCAAAATCATTTTCAATACCACTGTAGATTGAACAGGATCATCAGATATCCCCCCCAAAAAAAACAGGGACTGTCCCTGAAAATGTCTCTATTTTTTCCTGTGAACTAAAAAAATCCACCAGAAAGTCCTAAAAAAAAAAGAACTGAGAACAGAGCAGATGGGCAGACATCCTGAGTTGTGCTTGTTGTGTTAAACAGAGGGGACTGGCTACTGCCATGTACTGAAGACTTGTTCATCTAGTTTTAGAGAGTAATTCTGTGTACTCAACCAAAAGTTAGCAAGTGTCAAGTGAGTTCACAATCAAGTGACTAAAAGCAGAGGTGGAATTAGGGGACTTCTACTGTACTTCCAGGTTATAGGTAAGCTATTTATAGAGGCCTAAAAGCTGATTTATAAAAGGTATTCATATACATGAATGTAGGCTACCGTGGAATCTACAAATACACACAGCTTGTCTAGTTCCTGTAGAGAAGTACAGTGGAACCTTGACTTATGAGTGAACTAACGTACAAATTCTCCAAGATACAATCCATCACTCGTAGATTTTTTTGCCTTTTTTTTTGTGAGAAGAGATCTTCATGGTAAATGCACTTAATAAACCAGTTTATTTCTTTACATTCTCTTTTATTATGTATTCTTATTATTTTAGTCATTATTTGTTATTTATAAAGTACATTTTTCTTATTTACAAACATGTAACAAAAACTGGTGTGGTTTTTTGGCGGGCTAGAATGGATTAATAGCATTTCAATTCATTTTAATGGGGAAATTTAATTTGATATACGAGCAAATTGAGTTACGAGCTCTGTCACAGAACAAGTTAAACTCATAAGTCAAGGTTCCACTTTACTGCCAATTAAATAAGGCGTATAGGCACAATGCATAATGCCAGGCATGGGCTATAGGGGTTTAGCACACACACACACACACACACACACACACACACACACACACACACACACACACACATTTTAAAGAACACTAGTGAGGCAATGAATAAAAAAAAAACCTGAGTAAAGCTTAACTCACCACTTAGCTCATTCACTCTCTGATCCAGAGTGTCACTCTTTCCCTCACCCTACATAAAAGAAGAGAAAACAATAATAATAAAGATCAAATCTCCTTCATATAACCTTTGAATACATTCCACAATGTGTTTGCATATTCTGTAACCTATTTCAAAGATCAGTTAAGGTATTTGAAAAAATGGCAATAAAACCAAAAGCAATATAGGAAATATAAAATGCATATAGACATGTCATATAAAAGTTATATATTGAAAATATATTCAGACATTTGGAAAAAAATAACAAGGTGTGGAAATAAATATATGATTTTTTTTGTGTATATATATATATATATATATATATATACCTATAAAATATATAGTCACTTGAGAAAGACACCATGTCCTACACCAGACACAAGAACAATCTTCTGCTAATGTTTTCCCTTATCTGAAGCAAATGCATTCTCACCTGCTCCAGTCTGTCATTGTGGGAAGAAGCTGCAGTTGCATCACTGGGTCCTCCAGCATCAGGGTGTGACTGGTGGATGCCATTGGAGTCAGCCTGACCATCGATCACCGGCTCTTTCCCATCATTAACGTCCGCTCCCCGCAAGCGATTCAGCTCGTTGTCATAGCGATCCTGAAGAGCTTGACAAACACATATACACACACACAGCAATATAACCATTCCTGCAATGACAGCTCACATCCATCAGAGTTTGGGGCCAAATAAACAAGGCTAGATTGCTGACATTAATATTGCCAATATGCACTTTTCTGCCCTGTTGCAGATACAGGGAAACTATTGAAAAGGTGATAAGATATGTTTTAGCTTTGGCTTAGCTGGCATTCATTCTAATAAGGAAAGTTATGGGCTTTGCAAAATGTTTGATGGCTTTGCAAAGAAAAAAAAATACTCCAGAAAACTTTTCAGCACCAAAAGAATATCCTGAAAATCTGCAGGTTAATGGACAAGCTGTAAAATAAGTTTATTTGTGCAACTTTGTTTTAAAGTTTAAAATGATCATTGTTACCAATCATCTTTGAAAAGGAAAATAAGTAATTTATTGGTAACACTTTTATATTTTAGTATCATACACTAACACACTGTCACCTCAATAACCTAAAAAACTTGCAAGAAATTAGTTTTTGGTCAATGACCATTCTTTTCAGATGTGTTGTGCATTTACTTGCTCTCTTACCTGCCAGTTTCTTCTGCAAAGCAGAGTTCTCTGCCTGCAAGCGAAGAAGCTCTCCATCTGTTGGTCCAGGGACAGAGCTGAAGGCTGGAGATACAGAGCCTTTCCTGTCCTTCAGCCCCTGATTCTCCAACTCCAACTGCTCAATCTGTGAACATAACTGCACAAAAACCACCAGCTATTCACTGAGCTGATTCAGAGGCAATGAAGCCAACACAACAGCTTTGTTACTAGGGCTCTACTCAAATCACAGGACATTTTGATTAACTGTATGGACATAGTCCATCAAATATGTATCTTAGATTTCACAGATTTAAGAAATATAGTAAACTGTTCAATAAAACATGTTAAACCACATAGAAGTGTGTATTTTATATGTTTGCAGGGTAGTTTATAGAAGATAAAAGATGTGCATGATGAGTGTAGTCTTGAATTCTTTCAATAAGTTTAATTTATACAGCAACATTCCTCAATCCTGTATCAGTCAGCAAAGTACAGCCAATGAAAATAGGCAATAAAATAGCACACAGTTTCCTAGTCAGTGGGTGGAAATCTCTCCAGTCAGTGGTCTAGAGCAGCGGCCCCCAACCTTTTTTGCGCCACGGACCGTTGTCATCTAAGACAATATTTTCACGGACCAGCCTTCATATGCTCAGGCCTACATTTGCTCGATAATCGTTAATGACGTAATCTAATAATAAATCATCCGCAGTGGTCTTATGTCAAATGCAAACATCAACAGACAATAAACAACCTTTTGTTCATAAATTAATAATCAACAACATCTCTGTAAACAAAAATATTTATTTTAGAACGAAAATCCTTTCTAATAAGAAATAATTATAATAAAAAACTAAACTCGATTCAAGTGACAATACTGGTCATTTCTATATAAAAGGGTGAACAAGTCAATCAAATAATAATAGTGTCAATTAGTGAGAGCCCTGAGCTTGTTTCTCTGTAACGAGCCGGTCCCATCTCGGGATAATGGGAGACAGTGACACCCGAAGTGTGTTCCGTACGTCCAGTCTGTTCCGAAGTTTTGTTTTGGTTGCGGTCACTGCAGAAAATCCTGCTTCACAAAGTCGTAGGCTCTTCTTCTGTCTCCTCATTGGGCCTTTTCCCCTTTCTAAAGAAGCTTGCCAAAGATGTTTGTTTTTCACTCATTTTTGCTAGCTTTTGGGGTAACGGCTGGTTACGCATGTATGCGTCTGTGCGTCATTTCGCACAGAAGTCACTTTTCAAAATAAAACCAACATTTAGACTAATAATCAATAAAAAAAAAAGAAAAATTCATACGTTCCGTGCGGCCCGGTACCTAATGGCCCGCGGCCCAGCCCGGTGGTTGGGGACCACTGGTCTAGAGTCACTCGACTTGAACAGAAAAAAGAAATTAGTTGGGTGGGAAGATCCCTCTGAGGAAGCTTAATAGCAATGAGGTAGCACCGTGTTTGGGCGAAGCACAAAAAAGTGACCCTGGGAAAATTATGCATTAGTTCGGTTTTGCTGTCAAATGTTCATCACTTTCATCACTTTTTGTAATGATGATATTTCAGTGGGAGTTTCAAAAGTGTGTCATATAAGGTTTTACATGATTTATATCACAGTTCAGCCTGTTGTATTAATCATAGCTCAGTTACACTGTTTTATAATAAACATTTGCAAGCTACTTTGCAATCTTTTGTTTTCAAAGAGTCAAAAATACATCCTGAGACATAACATTATGATGTGCATTTTTATCTAATGACATTACGCGAGACCCATGGAATGGAACAAAGTAATAAAGTTTGACTACATATTGGTAAATTTACCAAATAAATAAAATGAAACTCTTCTCTTTAGGCCGTATTGTTTGCCATGTAAGAGAGACATTCAGTGTTCAGCACCTTGGACAGCTCTTGCATGAGGGTGCTGTTCTGTAGTCTGAAATCATCCTCCTGGCTGTGCAGTTTACTCTGAAGCATCTCATTTTCACTCAGTAATGCATCCACCTCCTGCAGCAAGAAATAATACACATTTATCAATAACACAGTACAACCCTGTGCATTACAATTCTTCTTAGAAAGCAGAGCTACTTGGAAAAATTAAAGTGAGAACTTAAACAAGTTACAAAATATAGGAGCCCTTTCTTGATCATATAAGAAATGCTCTAACCAATTAATGCCCAGTTTGTCAAAAGAGATGATGTCTTCAAGTGAGGTAAATCCCTCAACTTTAAGAATAGTAACCATTATTAATCACTTTTGCATTCTTATTGTAATGGCAAAATGCAACTATACATATGCTGTATAACATGTAGATATAAATAAATTAGGGGTGCAGGAAAAAAATCGCTTCGAGCTCGAATCGCGTTTCTCACACTGAACGATTCAGAATTGATTCTCGTTTTCAAAAAAATCACATTTTTTTGCAGGTGCGGACGTGCCTTCTCAGCCACCGTAGTGCTAGGCAAAACAAGGAAGCAGCATGGGCTGTGTACAGGCATGCAAACCAAGCCACGGTCTTTGAAAGCAACCATTTGGAAACACTTTGGATTTTACCGTCAACCCGGCCCAGGTAAGAAAGGGCTTGATGTGACTCATGTGATTTGCAGAGATTGCAACGGTAAAGTATTTCGTTTGGATTTAAAAGAATCAGAAAAAAATCAATTCATGACCCCAAGAATCGATTCTGGATCAATTCGTTTGATTTCCAAAGATTCGCAGCCCTAAAATAAAGTATATTTTAATTTTTTTAAAAACATGGTCTAAACTTAGGCTTACATTGGGTCTGGGAAACTGTCGCAAAACTGAGGCACGAGCACAATACGGGATCACAAAAAATCACAAAAAATCCCAGACTCATTAACTATTAGTACAAAGGAGATGAGGCAAATGCCTGCCCCCCCCTGCCCTTTGAATTATTATAACGCACAAACAAATCAACCACAGAGTTTCATTTCTAATCCACCAATTAAAACAGAGACAAGTATTCTGAACCAACGTGACATCAGTGCTACTATATAAACGTCCGACAGCACACGCAATCACACCATTTACTCTAGATCTCTCGTCAAGTTCTTTTGTGCTCTTGCTGTTACCCATCCGTCTTTTGAAACACTAACCCCACAAAACAGGTTTTTTAAAAGTCTTCCTATTTCAGCCCTAAACAGTTATTTTTTTAACTGCTAGGCAAAAACTTAGCTTAACATTTAGCCTGCATTTTTCACCATGTTACAACACAACTATGACACACATCTAACACACACACACACACACTCAAAAGACTACAATTGTATAGTCACAAAATAAAAAAATTAAATTATTAAATTATAAAAAAATACATTATAAAAATTATTTCCATGCAAAAATCTTACGTGTCGTGCTACACACAAACACATCATTACATCATAAACTTTACTGAAAACAACTGAGAAAAAAAACACAAAATTCACTTTTGAGTGAGGAGTTTAGAAGAGGGGCCTGAACTGCACTGAACCAGTGTTGGGGGTGCCCAGCTTGCAAAACCCCTGTATTAAAATATTAAATCCTATGTGTGAGGCAATATGCTTACATATGCGGTTGTCCATCAGTGGCTCCGTTTCTTATTACAAATACAACAGAGGGATATCATCACTGTCCAATGAAAACCTTTTATCCAATTTTTGGTTTTCGACATCATTTGGTCACAGCATATACTCTTTACATTGCATGAACATTTCATGATGAAACGGCCAATAGAAATGTTCCAAAATCGTTGGAATAAAATCTCTTTACACAGACATATATTAAAAACTGAGTTACAACTTTGAAGATGGTTTTCATAAGACCTAAGACAACAATATATTAAAACTACCCAATTACCAATTCATCATGAAGGTAATTTTCAAACAGTTTATTCTTAAATCAACTTATCAGCTTTAATTCAGCATTTGTGGCAGTTCATGTGTGTTTGTAACCTCACCTTTAACAACTGTGGGGTTAATGATAAAAATACATACAGTCTTTGGGTCAAAATACTTTAGAAAAACAACTCTGCAAGCTGTAAAATGCAGCAACTACATTGTACAGCAGAGGGTGCTGTCAAAGGATGCAAGTCCACTGGAAAAGCAGCTAAATTACATAAACATCTGTAAATCTGTATCTATCTTTTCTCATTTTTTCTCACCATCTTCCTTACCAATCAAGACTAATTATTCTCTGTGAACCCAGGAAGACACTTACCTGAGCTTTCTTGCTCTTATTAAGTGCCTGTAGGGGGGAAAGAAAATATGATAGTGTAAATCAGATCAGTCTTGACTGTGATGGAAAAACAGCCTGGGTGAGTTCTGGGAAAAAGAGATTGCATTAATGCTGATTTCATCAGCAAATGGCCTTCTTCCATCCATTTGGAGCAGCTACTACATCCAGAAGAAGCTTTTACCGTCATCAGTAAGATTTGTCTACTCTATCAGCCACCTCTATAAAATGAAAAAAGGCATCTACAGATTTGGTAGAATTACTTCAGTCATATTATAGAACTACCATAGTGTCTGCATTATAAAAGACAACTTCTACTTTGGGTTTTACAAGGTCATAATATCTTCAGAGTGAGTACTGAAACAAGTTTGAAAGTGTATAAAATCCCAAATTGTATCTGATTTCTGTACATATAGGCTGAGACTGAAGTGCTGCAGGTTCTACATATACTTTTACCAACTCTGCAAGAATTTATAAGTTCATTGTAACATAGAAGTCTATTACAGTCTCAGAAAAAAGGCTTTCACTTAGTCAGTCTTAGTCAATCTTTCCCTTCACTGAGGTGGAACCCCGGAGGCTATATCTTCAGTACCTTTAGCTATGGAACATAACTGCATGATAATTTTAATGAATAACTTGATTTTAACTGCATGATCATTTTAATGAATTAACTTATATTGACTCCACTCATTATGTCCTGACTCTAGACTTTTACATTTATTTTAGGGATTTAAAAAGTTCAGTCATGAAAAAGTCTGATCCTTTCTCCTGAAAACAAATGACAAAGTACAAACACATCTGTCAAATCAAGGTCTAATTTCACTGTTAGAACGACCAGTAAGGCTTTTTAAAATACATATTATCACCATCATGAAAATGCCAAATAATTTTTGCTGATTCATCAAGAAAAGTAAACTTTTTTGATGATCTCTGTAGCTTTATTTTATTTCATCATGAACAAATGCTCCATACACTATCAGAATCATTGTATTACCACATTTATGTTAAATGTACTATTTCTACTGGACTCAAATACTGCTTTCTATGTAGGTTAACTTTACTTAGTCTGCAACAATCCATGCACTAGCACTGAGCTTGCTTTACTTAAACATTGTGCTCTTGTGGTTGCAAGCTGCACCATGCTTAGAGTTTCAAACCAACAGCAGGAAATCCTTAATTCTTACTCAACTGGCTTGTCCCTTCAGGCGAGACTGGTTTACATATACACATGCTAAAAAGTGTGCACTACCTTTACCCTAGATACAGTGAGATCTACAAGGGTGAGTCAAAAATGATCTACATTTTAGCTATATTAAAATTTGTTTGCTGCAATGTGTCAATACATTTATGACTGCAGTGCAAGAAATGATGGCTGCCCCAATTATGATTTGCACACTTCAACAATCAACAGCACTTGTTAAAGTGAAATGCTCACTGAAGAGCTAAAGACTAAAATTAAAACAAAACACAGAAGATTTAAAGGTGTTGTGCTGTTGTGTGGCAATATCCATACTGTTAACTTTCTCCAAAAACTGAGGTGTAAAATCAATCAGCCCTATAGTCCTGATCTTGTCCCATTGGACTTTCACTTGCTTGTTCACCCAGTTGAAGCTATATGAAGATTCACATCTGATGAAGTGAAGGAAGTGCATTCATGGCTTGCAGCTCAGCCAAAAACATTTTTAAAGAGGGAATACAAAAGCTTGTTGACAGATGGTCAAAGTGTATTGAAAAGCAGGGAGATCACGCTGAATAATGATTAGTCTGTCTTTTCTGAAAAAGGATTTAAATAAATTCTACAGCCTGAAGAATGTGGATACTTTTTGACTCACCAATCCTAAATATCATTTTCCCACCTGCCAAGAGTTCATTTTGATTTAAAACAGATGTCTACCTTCTGTGCTTTGACGTAATCCTTCTCCAAGGTCAAGGTCTTCTGACGGACATTGTTGAGTTCTACAAAACAGAGTGGGAAAAACAAAGATACACATGAATAACATTCCATTTGTGAGTACACACTGTCAATATAAAGTTCTGTAAAGTAGCACAAAGGTTTAAATAGCACAGTAATTCTGGCCTCTTTAGCCAGAGTTACCGCTTCCCTTGAAAACTATGTTTATGGTATCTTTCCTTTCATAAGTCTGATGAGATCTTCTCAGCTTCATAAAGACTCACTGTTAATAAGAAAACAACTATGTACGACTTACCACACAAGATCTAGAGCCTGTTTATTTGGACACATTGGACACAAATAAAATAATATTGGCAATTATATTATGGCGATAATAACTGTAAAAGCTAACATGATGCAAATGTTATTAATGCACAGTAATGTAAATATTTCCTGGTTTGAGGCATCACAACGTTTTACACTGAAGCATGCTTGCTTATACAATAAATATAATTCTATAATTCCACCCACAAATTCTTTTGGCCACAAGATTTACTGGCTTAGTGGCCTGAGTGGCTAGTGTAAATGTCTGTCCATGCTTTAAATAGAACTGTTTTTATTAGTCACTTTGAAGACCTGCTTACAAAGGTGCTTCAACATGAAAATGGTAAATATCAACAATATTTCCCATTATTAACCTAACAGATAATATAAGAATTGATAATTACATTCTTGGGGTGGCTACTGTAACAATTACAAATCTTTAATTAAACAATTAGAATACTTATTTTGTCTATAACTGTAAATACCAATTTAAGTATTATTTGAGTATAAATAGTTTACTAAAGAGCATAATGCCCTGCACCCAGTGATGGGGTAGGGGACTAACCATGACCCTGATAAGGAAGTATTAAGCGCATCAAGTGTATACACCATTAACAAATTTACTTTCCAAATATTCATGTATGGAGAGTTCAAATAACTTGATATTTTATGCTTTAAATCCCAAAAGAAGCAGGTGAATTGTGAACCGAAATGTACCACACAAGACAAAATGGACTTGGGTGTCTTTAAATCCTTTGAATAGTAAAAAGTTTCTCACTAACTTCTGCTTTTACACTTTAACAATGCCAAGTAGCAGTCAGCACTATTGTAATGTTATCAAGGTAAACAAAAAAAAAATCTCAGTCTGATATGTGCACAAGAGAGCACTATGATTAGCAAAATATTTACCAGCCTGCCCATAGAAAACATCAAGTAAAAACACAAAGGATATTCCCCTTAGTTTTAACAAACAAACTGCCAACTCAAAACCACAAATATGTAACATTGGTACAAAGGTATCAAGCATAGCTGCACTGATGGGGTTTTAAGCACTCTGTGTGTTTACTGGCAACTTTAGTAGACACCTTGTTACTACTTCTTGTAGGTGAACGGTTGGAGACTAAACAAATAAGTTATAACATTAACAATATACCAATAGGTATAATATGCTATTGGTCCATCTTGTGCCACAAAAACATTTGTAACCAAAGGAGACGAACTCTGAAAACTTCTGAAGGAGTACAATGGTATCTGGAATCAAGACTAGCAGGAGATCATTCAAGTACTGCAAGTGACAAGATTGAGCTGCCACAGATTTTTTCTTCTTGTTCCAAACCAACCAAGAGATTTTAATAAGACTGAGATTTGGAATTTGGAGGCCGATGTTTTTAGGTACTAACCACAGCCCATCAAAAGTCCCACACACAACTTGCAGTTTCAATGAAGCTCCAGCCCAGGTCAAAACAATCGGGTCCTTGTCACTTAGGTCTTCATGCCTGTCTGTTTCCCTTGCATCTATTATGTCAACTACAAGAATCAACTGTTCACTTATCATCTAATATACTGCAGACTTTGACATACATGATGAGACAATTAATGTTACTTATTTCAACATGAAATAGTCATCATTTTAGTGCATAAAACATAGCTGAACTTTTTCTAAGCCTAATTTGTGTTGGCAAACTATAGTTTCTAATCACCAAGATGCTGTTGGATGGATAACTGAGAGTAGTGGAGCACGTTCAAGCCAGCAACAATAGTCACATATGTAAAACATTTTGCTGGATACACCTGCACCAGTGTAACACACAATTACTACATATTGGTGTCAGTGACATTCTGAGAATAGCAGGTCAGAGGTGGACCTGTAGAAGTCAGTTTACAGTGATAAACACTTAAACCACAAAAGATGAAATGAGTATCCACTGCTGTGACAACACCTCCCACCTTCAAGCATGTACAGTCATGTATATGCTGTGTATGCTGTATGAAGTATTTGCTTACCTGCAGTGTTCTTTCTCAGGTCATCTGACAGTTGGTAATTTTGGGTTCGGAGCTCTAGCAGCTGGGCCTTTGGTAAGCAAACACAAAAAGATCCAAAAGCATTTACAAACTGATCACAACTAATATGGCAGAATGTTTTATATGCTCTCTTTGAAAATTATAGGCTGAATTGTGTGTTTTAACTGAGCATACCATAGAGCATAATTTTTTAATCATGATCCAGAGGACCTACAGGACAAAATTATGTAACATTTTGTTTGGACATGGAGATAAATGCTTAACTTGCATTTAATTTACATTCAACTATTTGTTTAGCAGAGTAAACTTAATTTCCACTCACCCTAAACCTAACCTTTAAGCTTAACCTCAACCAAAAATCTGTTAAGTATCAACTGAGCTTCAACAGATATTTTGTAAAGTATGTGAACATATGGAGATTATCTATAAGGGGCAATGTTAGCATATCTAAAGAAAGTGAGATCCAGAATTATTCCCTCAGGATTATCATTATTGCGATCCTCAAACTGGATAACCAAACTTGAGGAGGAAGGGTAAGTTTAAACTTGAGGTGAGCGATATGGCAAAATTTTATATTGCAATACTTCAGAAAGATTATGATAAACAATATGGAAAAATACTTACTATTCCTGACATTTGCGAAGTTAGAACATACAAAAAAAACCCAATAAAATCAATGACTTTGACTATTGACCATTTTACATGCTGTAAATTCAAATAAACAGGACAAATTATAATCTTGCGTTAATCTAAACATGCCATATGGAAGTGCTTTTAAGTCATGAGAATATCCATTATATGCTCATAAGCATACTGTGATGTAATTTCTCACAATAATGATATTGTCATATTGCCCAGGTTTAGCTGGAAAGTCCCCAGAAATGTTTAAAAACACTGTTGTAGAGCATCATGTGCTCCCTCTGCTCATAAACCAACTAATCAGTTACTTTCCTCAGTGGAACTGAATGTTATACCAGGACAACACAAAAATGTGCAGAATAGGGGGTACTCCGGGACCAGAATTGGGAACCTCTGCAGATGATAAAATCATGTGGATGTTGACAGTGATGTGTAAAAAAGCTGTGAAGTGTAGTGTGTTATAACACAGGTTTAAAAAAGCAAATCAAGCATCACCCACATCCAACTGAGCCATCAGTCTACCTTCTACGTTTAATCGTTAGGTAATGGAAACATTTACATGGTTAGCCTTCCAATTCAGCTGTACGAAACAGGGTATCAGGTTAACAAGCTACATTTCACCTCAAGTTCCACATCTAAGTGTCAACAAAACCTGATGCTACATACAGAAACTGACGTTTGACAGCCATATTCCTCAGTAGTAGTATTATCATTTACACATAAATACTTCAATAAAACCTCCTACAGTGCTTTTTCAGTAATTTGAAGCTAATTCAGACTTAGAATAAAACGTAAACAGCTGTATGCTTACAGTGTTAAGGGAAGCTAGCTAGCTGGCTGGCTAACTGGAATGCTAACAGATAATTAGCTAGCCAACATGCCCAAAACCAAATATAGAACGCTTAAAGTCAAATAAGAAAAACAAGTATTGCATAAAAAGTAAGAAAAATGATAAATGTAACCATAACAAGGCACTAAAACATGTTCAGGGCTTAGTTTTCATGTTAGCTTGTGTGCTCGAAAGCTAGCATTAACGTTAGCCTCCCTCAGTCTCCACATCAGAAGTCAGCAGAATGAACAGGGCCATACAGCTCATAACGCTCATATAATTTAAGATAAAGGCAAATAACTCATTTCTGAAACATGTGCACAGCTTGCCGTGTTAATGACAAACCCCCAGAGCGACTGACTAATGACGTAAAGACATGAATGAGTGAACTAACCTGCATACGGTGGAACTCTTCTTCTGACAGAGCCTGCGCCATCTTCACCCACAGGAGGCGAGTTCACCGCGAGTCCAGCAAGAGGGGCTGTTGAGGCTCCACTCACTATTCACTCGCTTGTTTACATGGTCTATTCATACTGTACAGTATATGTACAGTTTCTGGAAGCTGTGTAAGTAAATAAGGCAACGTTTTTAACTTTCTGTTTCTTTGTTATGACTGGCTGACTCCTGCACCATCACCTCAAAACAGTCACAGCTGACCTGTCCTGCAGGGGGCGCAGTGCCTTAGCAATCTCTCCTGATGGCATCATCGGTTTAACACATACTAGTGTATCTCAAAACATTACAATATGGTGAGTTTTTTCTGTTTACTATTGATCACTATAACTTATATGAAAATCTGAAATCGCAAATATTTAATTATGTGTATAAGTAAATTATTATTCAAACAGCATCCACATTAAAATGAAAAAGTTTTAAAAATGTTTCTTTATTTATAATGAAAATAAAACAATATAGTCATGATAGAAGGAATAACTACTGTTGGCTTGAAGTGTTTGCTCAGTGGTGACACTTTCCTCATTCCTCATACAAAGGTTAACTGGTCCACTATGGCCTGTAAGTTGCTCTGTACCACATGCCAGTCATCGTTTACCTCGGGCTCCTGTGGCACCACTGTGATGCCGTCGGGTTGCACATTCTCACTCCATTCTCTGTACACCTTCACTACAATGGCTCTAGAACATTTTACAAAGTTAGCAGTTTCTGAGATGCTGCCACCCTTCACCTGGTACCCTGTTATCATGCCCTTTTAGACATCAGTCAAATCACGTCTTTTGCCCATGATGATCATTTTTCACTCTGCTACAATACATTGGTGTGCTTACTTATTTATACATGCAGAAAACCCTGTTATATGGAATCTGTAATGTCTCAGGCTGAGTTCATTCCAAACCACCACTGGTCATCATAATATGATATGACCACAAATACATTTTTTCACCATATTCTATTTTTTGTGAATGCACTATTACATCATCCAGATGTCCATACTCAGATTTTAAAATGTGATTTAGGTCTATATGGCAAGTAAATATGAAAAATAATATCTTGTGGTAGCATGCACTCTCCAAATGTGGTTTTTAAATAAAGTGTGAATTACATATACAATGAAATAAATATTAAAAACAATCTGAAATCTAACTATACAAAACATTCTTACATAATTTTAAAGGGATGAAAAATATTAACAAAAAAAAATCTGAATTCCACTGAGACTATCCAGCTTCAAATCAACCATTTTATTTAAAACCACTAAAGCAGAGAAAATGGCAATAAAAACATAACATATGAACAAAGTTCAGATTGCTGATGTTTATTGAGGGAAATCTTACAAAGTACATGTGAACTGTTAACAGAAAATGTTAGTGACAGAATTCAGTTAATTATTTATCAGCACTCCTCTCTATCAAACATTAGCTATTACATGCTAAAAATGCACTGATCATTTTAGAAGCATGTGATTAAAAAGAACATTCATATGGCTTGAGGCAACCACATTTTCCTACCAATGCTTTATCACCCATCAGCCAACGGCTGTTTAAAACACTGAAGTACCAAAAAGCTAATTTACACCACTCTTTATTTTACTCTTATGTAGCTCCTCAGTCAAGGCATGTTTGGATCTAAAGTTTGCTTTTTAAGTTTTGCTAATTGCTAATGTAGCTAACAAGTGTGCCTAAACCATTATATACTGTGAGGATTTGAGTGAGAAGAAGATTAACTGACCTCCCAGAGGTTAAAAATAAAACATTATTTTCAACATTTTATGCAAGATTTGTGTATTATTATTATTATTATTATTATTATTATTATTATTATTATTATTATTATTATTGTTTTACTTTTTTAACCAAAGCTTCAGACCTTAACTAGCTTATTAGGGCTATATCATGTTAATAACCATTAGGAAAGGCAGGGTAATGTAATTATTAATACTCTGCCTCCTGATGCATTTTGGAAACAAGTCCTGTGAACTGATAAAGTCAGAATAGATTTTTTTGTCTGTTATGAGTGAAGGTATGTTTTTTAAGCTTTCATCATCATCGAATATCTGTGAATAGACCTCAAAAGAGCAGTGCATGCAAGATGGCCCACAAATCTTACATAGAAGCTTTTTGCAAGGAAAAATGGGTGAAAACCCCCAAGCAAGTAAAAAACTTTAAATTGTCTTTATCCTTTTGTTCATTTGAACCTGTAAAAGATGGAAATAAAAACATGAACTCACTTAAAATTTTAAATAAATGTCACTTAAACTGCCTTTTGAAAATCTCTTGCTCATGTATATTTAAAGTTGAAGAAATTTTGACCAAGGTGCCCAAATTTTTGCATGCAACTATAACATAAAAAGTACAAAGGAAAAACATTTTATTGCCAAAAACAGTAATAGCATCCATCTTGCCTAAATTTGTCTGTACTTTTGCCCACTTATAAGTAACTAAAAATTAGCAATATTACCCTCTTAACTTCAGAGCAAAACTACAGAAACAAACATCAGACATCAAATATGTTTTCACTGATTGACTAGGTTTAGGCTAAAGGCTAAAACTGTGTAAATTAGACGTTTACTGTCACTATCCACTTAGAGGAGAATGATGGTAATTAATAGCTAATGCAGTAAATAGTGGAAGCACTGTATTAATTGACAACTTTTAGTTTCTGGTGGTTAGAGAAAGAGAAAGCTGCTCTCTGATGTTTCCTGTCTGTCAGTCCGGGCCCTGCTGTTGGAAAAGCGTCTGGTTGGTTGTGGGGTGGTTGAGTATTTTGGCGGAGAACAGATAAAGAGATTATCTTCTTCTTTTTTGATCCACCGTAACAGCTTAGTGACTGCACTAATTGCGGAGGACTTGGTGATCAGTGGACTAAAGCAGGCATACATCTCAAACTTACCAGTTACCTGTGGAGAAGAGGAGATAACTTAAGAACAATTTCCAAAGAAAACAAAACAGCTATGTAACTAATGAACCAAAACTTTGTATGGGCATTTGATGTCATATACACAGTAAATCTGCCAGTGTTAAATCAACACTATTAGAGTTAAATTAACACTGACAGTGTTACATTTTGACACCCTCAGTGTTAATTTAACTCTAATAGTGTTGATTTAACACTGGCAGATTTACTGTGTATCCACAATATTAGAAGAAAAGACATCCAAGAGAGTAACATACATTGTAGACTTAAAATGGCTTAGTAGGCCTGAGTTATTACAAGAGAAAGCAAAGCATGGTCTTTTTGGCATTGTATTAAAATTAAATTAAATTAAAAATTATACCAACTTATGCTGTTCATGCTACTGTTTTTCTGTTCACATTGCCAGATCTTGCTACATAACACTACATTCCCTGGAATGCAAAACTTTGGGACTGTCACTCCCCTAAGCTATCATGAACTCATAAGAGAGAATATGCACCACTCCATAAGCTACCTTACATCCACACATGCATAACTTGAGGATCTCCACACATAAAACATGACTTCCCAAAACAAGAAACATTATTCAACGATGTAATGGATGTTTCCATTGAAATCCATTCTAAAATTCTAGAGCAGAGGATTTCAAGAAATTATTTTAACACAAAAGGATAAGTTCTCTACCCTAACCCTACTACTGATTCAACTTATTATTGAGTTACCAGGCTTAGCTTTGTTTAGGTTTATTTGAGCAGACAAACCACTACATCGCCTGTGCTTCTTGTCCTGGAGAAAGGCACTATGGTTCTAGAGACTTTGGAGACTTCACAACATTTCTGTTTCCTTGTACGGGTTTTCTCAGTCCTGGAATACCACATAGTTCAGTGTTTCAACAAACTCTATTCAATTGATCAGGTAATTAATAAGCATTTTATAAGCTACATCATGTTATAACAGGGTTAAACATTAAACAACAGGAACAGGTAAACTCTACTGAATACTAAACCAAAACTGTAACTAAACATACCCATGCTAGCAGGGTCTCTCTCTGGGTGGAGTGATAGAGGAGTTTTAGAGGCCGTGAGGTGCTGTGAATTCGACTGTGGAGATGGCGGTACAGGTCCATCAGGTGAATACGCGCCTCTTCAGTACTATACGGTGCCTCCACTTCTGGGCTGAGACATATATCAGCGTTAGCTCACAAGAAATGTACTGAAACAAAAATAAAAAAAGTGTTTTGTACAAATGATTTGGTACATATTGGTACATATTTGGTAACATTTTATGTTTTACTCATTTTCAACATTAAAATTCAGAAAATTAGATACAAAGATGCTCTTATTTAAGAGGATGTGCTGATTTTCACTAATAGTCCAGGTACGTGCCAAATTTGATGTGATATTTTCACTGATATGAACATTGTTACACTCACATGTTGAGGCCCTGAACATTTTTTAGAAATGGAGCCATTGCAAATGCTATGCTCATGGCTGCCATTATGTATTTCTTTAAGTAATCCAGTGTTGTTTGAAAAATGATGTTCAGAATTACAATATCTCTGAATATAAAAAAAGAAATATCAAACATATTTCATGTGATCTATCAGTTAGAATCATTCTCTGGAGCTGGAATTATCTATTATGGACCAAAGCGATTGGAGACCTTTTGGAAAATGCTTTTGTGTGCCCTCATCCTGCCTCCCTCCACCACTTAAATCTCTGTCATGCAAATCCCTCACCCTGCCCCCCGGGAAATTGAAGTCCTTACTGGGCGGGGCAACTGTTGGGCTGGACGATGCTTGTATATAGAAAGATTTTTTGGTCGCACCATATTCTCGGTCCTTTGGAATGGGGGGCTAGGGTGGTTAGCGCGGCGGAAACGTTAGTGGTGCCCCCCGTTGATGTTTGGGGCCCCATATGTAAAGCATGATCCAGCCCTGGGCAACACACTCTATGCTTGCACTTGTGATTGTAAAAAAAAATTGCAAATTTCAGAAAAAGAGTGCAAATGTCAGCTTTTCTGTGCTACCATGATTTAATGTAAAATATATAATTCTGTTATGGTGGACAATGAAATGGCTACTTTGGTCGCCACAGGACATTTTTGCAATGGCTTCATTCCTGAAAATGCACAGGGCCCCAAACTGTACAAGTGTACCAAGTTTCATGATTTTATTAAAAAGTGAACATCATTTTCCTGTAATGAACTGGACTATAGAAAAATCAACAGAACATGAAATTTGACTGAGGTGTTCAATGTTTTGCATAAGACTATAGTCACTGTGTGCTTTCTCCCTGGATTCAGATTACTGGGGCTATGATTTTTAATGCAGAATACCTATATATGTGAACCAGTGATGAGACATTCTGTTATAAATTGTGTACAATGGCAGGTTCACCACAGTGCCCTATTTCACATGCTGCAGTATTTAATAAACAGTTATATCATGTGGTCTGTGCAACAGAAACCATGTGAGGGGGGAAATATTTTGGTTACTGAAGTTTAAATAGCCTCAGCAAATGCTGCTGAAACAAAGAGGCTTTAAGTTCTCACCTCAGGCTTCTGTCACACCATGTGCTGCCTGTTACTCATAAGAGTGCACACAATGCTTCATACATTGCAGTATCTGTCTCTGATGAATTAGGCAGCCCTACCTGATTTGATTGCGTTTTTGCATAAAAGTCACCTGGGCACTTTGCAAAGCAGCTGAACATGAAGCACTGTAGCAAACAAAAGTGATGACAGTTATTACGATGCTTTAGAAGTTCATTATTTTGTTGCCAAATTTTAGTCTAACACATAAAATATCGTCTCTTTCATTTAAAGCAAATGTTTGACAAGATCTAAATCTAATTTATACAGTCTAGCCTTCAGCTCAGGTCAGCCCAGTCATTTTGTATCTTTAGCTTTGCACTGGTGCTATGAAGCTCACAAGTAATGGCAGTATATAACCTACATATAAGCAGCATGAAATGCCTAAACCATTCCACAGTTGGCTCAAACGATGTTTGTTTATGTGGTTTTTGACACCGTATTTCTTTATGTTATCTATAAAAACATTTTTTGCATAGCTAAAACAGTATCAGCTACCATAAAGTCTGAATTTGGACATTTTTGCCTATTTGATATGATTATAGTCTAAATAGCTACACTTAGGGTTGTTCCAATACCAGGACTTATTTCAATACTGAGTGTACCATCACAATACTCAATACCAAATCAATACATTGTTTTTAATGCCAAATGTTTACTTTATAGAAGACAGACACATTTCTACATTTTTACAGCATAACTAGCTGTCAGGTGTTTGGAGGCGTTGGATGCAGCATGTGATAAAATGTCTCTTTAATAACAAAACAAGATTCTCAGCTGTGAACAAATTTTGGCTATGAAAGTAAACATGGCTGTGGTAATACATGAACACCTTACACTTGAGAGGTTGACAATACAATGACCAATGCAGACTGTGGATTTCTTAAGCCAAACATAATTTGACGTGAGATAGGGAAACAGGGCTGTGGAATCACAAGACGCAGGTGCGCGCAATGAATAGACATAACGAGGCATGACGTGGGCGGAGACATGATGTAGCATGTGGACAGTGTAAACATAAACAAAAGGTACGTGGACAAGAAACAGGGCTGTGATGGGATGTTTCACAATTGCATGCCTGTTGTTTGTGAAATGTAATCCCTTTAATCTATAAAGAATTCTTTATGATGTCAGCAAAATACACCTTGGTGCAAGTACTGAAAGTTCGATTGAGAATTTATCGCCAAGTTGCCAATTTGAGACTTGTTGCATCTCTAGCTATATTAGCCTCACAGTGTGAACGTAAAGAAGCAAACGTCAGACACCAAACATGTCTTGGCTGGTCAACTATATTTGGGTAATATATTAATATAAAATTTTTGCTCTAATTATCATTCCCTCTGTAGTGCAGCCAGAGGTGATAGTAGTTCACTACAGTCCGATTATACCAAAGATGTCTTTCCATTGGTATGTGAATATAATCCAGTAGCATGTGGATCTATAGCTAAAGACAACCGAAAAAAGAAAAGCTTTTATGGTTTTATGTCCTTGATTCTTTTTTCTTTTACTTTTGAACTAACAATACAGAATACTGTGTGTTCAGAATGTCAATGCATTAATGTTCCCATTGAAGCATAGGAAAATCAGGGAAGTGAGAGCCACACATAAGAGATAATGACCAATATGTTAATATTCTTAATGCTCTTAGTCCTTCCCATGCTGCTAAAACAGCCCTGACCCATGGGAGCATGGATTGTACAAGACCTCTGAAGGGGCCACAAAGACATTAGCGGAACATTGTTTTAATGTTTTCGCTCTTTAGAGCAGGCACTTTTTAATGATCCCTTTAGGGAGTGAATGTATAGCGCCCAGAGAGCAGTTGGGAGGTTAGGTGCCTTGCTCAAGGGCATGCAATTTTGGATTTTTCTTG
Source organism: Crenuchus spilurus (assembly GCA_036984385.1). Classification (NCBI taxonomy): domain Eukaryota; kingdom Metazoa; phylum Chordata; class Actinopteri; order Characiformes; family Crenuchidae; genus Crenuchus; species Crenuchus spilurus. The sequence goes on from BRDA01013974.1 coordinate 95,943, forward strand.
CTGGTTCAGGGAGTTACTCCAGTGACTTTCCAATATTAAGGATGCTTCTATAACCTTTAGGTTATGGCTGCCCCCGTTTAGTGTATATTCCCACATTCATCCCTATCAGTGAAGTTAGGGAGCTTTAATACATTCACCTGGTGAATTGTGGTAGTTGGCGATAGTGGTCAGGAACATCAAAGGGCACGTAGAGAAAATGCCTCAGCTCTTCCACACCAACATCATGAACTTGGCACAGTTTTGCTGTGGAGATACACTGCAGAGCATTCTGGGCCCTGACGCCCTCCTCAATCCTCCTCTTACAATCCGCCAGAGCATAGAAAGCCTCCTTATCAGTGGAGAGTAGAACTAGGCAGATAGTACACTCAGGAGGGTCCAGATAAGCTACGTAAGCATAGAAGTAGCAGTCTGGATTAAAGCGGGGAAGGCATATAGGGGTCCAAATCTCTCCAGTCTGAAAAGTCGAGGAAGCTCGAATGAGGTTCAGGAGGAGTTGGAGGTCAGTCGGCTTTAGTCTAGCATCTTCAATGACCATTTTCTCCTGTACAATGCAGATGAGCTGGTTGTGGGTGATTAAGAGTGACAAAACGAGGTTCGAAGTGACTGCTTTCTGCAGAATCTGACTAAGAGTGTCCCGGGCAGATGGAGCCAAAGGCAAACACTGGACAGCTGAGAGAAAGAAGCCAGCCTCAGAGTCCATTACATCCAGCAGAGCATCTAGAACCTTCTCAGAGCCATGCAAGAGCCGGCGGAGGTCATAGTTCTTCCTGCGCTGGAAAATGTGGTTGATGCTGGCCTGGGTGAGCATGCTGACTATCTGATGGTAAACATGTATGAGCTCAGCTCGAAGTTGCAGCTCAGACTGTCTGCTTTTTGACACAGAAACAAAAACCAGAGGCCCATTCTGTATGAAGACTACTGTATGTCCATCTGAAGGAAACAGAGAGATGGACAGATCAATTAAATACAACATAAATATCAACAATTTCTACCAAAATATAATTTACACAATGAAATTTAGTTCTGAATGTTGTATTTGTTAGTAATTTGGTTCTACTTGGGTATAAAATATTAGGAACAATTATGGGCAGTTCCAAATACATTGTAAAAATTATACTAACACTCTTACACACACACACACACACACACACACACACACACACACACACATGCACGCATGCACACACACACACACACACATGCATGCACGCATGCACACACACACACACACACACACACATATTAAGTTTTACATTCAGTACACATAAAGGAACATTTAAAAGAAATTAAGATTTTGGTTTTCAGATTTCTTTAAGAACATTTCAAAATAATCTAATTATATTCAAAATGTAAATTAAATATACCTCAGTCTGTGAAAATGTATGTTACAACATGTGCTGAAAATGTCCAGCATGCAGTTCTTTTGTCCTGATCAGGTGGTGATGTGGTCTGCATGGAGACCTGCTTTTTGTTGGCAGCATTCTTTTTCTGTTGCGTCCTCTGAATTGAGTGTGTTATCCAATATTAAATTTTTATGAATTTGTTAGTTATCCACTACCATTCTACTGATACATTATGCACAGATCATTGCACAATTCACGGAGTGAAATAACCAATGTCTCGTACTGTGTCCACGAGGATAACTACTAAAAGCTTTAATGTCTCACTACAGCAGGTGACTCATGTAGACATCTGGACGGTAGCTGGTTTCTACTCTACAGCTGCACATATTAGTCATCAGAAATTAACACCCATCTTCTAAACATTGTAATCAGGCCGGCCAGTCTTGTTTACACAGACTGAGGAATATTTAATCCAGATTTCATCACCAGATCTTCATTACTATTGAAGTTATTTCCAATTGTTTGGGTAAAGAAGTAAATGGGACACCATATATCTTATAACAGTAGTTTTTTTCCATCTTACTTCTATTATTTTACACTGTTTTCTAAGTAACAACAGTGGTCACTGTCACTTCTTTTTTGGCAGACAAAATTAAAACCATATATTTGAAAATAAACCATAGAATTTCAATATGTGTCAGCTACAATAACTGATACTGTACATACATTGTACATTGCAACTCCAGTGCAATACTAAATAATCAAACTTCAGTAATAAACATGCCTTCACTGATTGACAGTGTTTGGGTAAAGGACAAAAAATGAGCTGAATCATTAAATCTCACCTGAGTAAATGGAATGAATGGTGTTTCCTCCAACCTGCACAAAGGACACCAATGCCATCATGACTCCCATCACTGAGGAGAGGGCTTCTTCACTGCCATAACGAGAGTAGATGGGTTTACCTGCCTCACTTAAGATAAACACATGCTTTCGGTGGCTCCTCCAGCTGTTTGTCATCACATCTTCATAGCGATTAGATGGAAGTTGGGAAATTGTTGGGCACTCAGCAAAGAGACTTGAGGGACTCTCATCTTGCTTCAGGTCTGCTTGAGGTAAAAGGGCTGTAAAGTCACTTGATTCTTCCAGAGTGTCTGCTGAAAGAGAATCGGTGTCCTCCGATTGTAGACAATGGACAGACTGTACATTGTCTTTCTTGTACATACTGCCTGTTTCTCACCTCCCTCAAAATGTTTTCCCTGCGTGAACACTAGAAATTATGTCCTTTCAGGAACACTTCTTTAGTTGAGGAACAATGGATCTCTGTGATGTTTATTACAGGTTAGTCAGGCATTCCAGGAATAGTCAGATGATGCCTGAGGTTTATAGGCGACCCATTCGTGGAGTTAAATATTGTAAAATCCTTGCGTCACTCATCTGTATTGATTCCTTCCAGGGAGTGGACAATACAGTTAGGTGTTGAGTTACAATACAAACATAGTTGTACAGTATTACAAGAAAGTGATGTAAAGATTATGCAAGAAATGTAAAGTCAAACATATGATACATATTTTATATATATAAACTATTTGTAAGATATTTAAACTCTACTCACCTTCATGGTTACAGCAGATAAACAGTTTGTTGTGAAAGTTTTTCTGTCTTTAACACTGGACTCTGCTGTGCTCCCACCAGCTGTGGATACAGCTATCACAGAGAGTTCAGAATAAAAGTCCCTAAAATTCCCACTTTCAGAGGACAGTTAAAACAAAGCAAGTCAAGTTTATTTATAAAGTATCTTTCATATGCCACAGTCATTCAGTGCTTAACAGATTAAGTCATAACATAAAATCAGTAGAAATAAAAGAGAAAAAAAAATTGTTAGAGAAAAAAATTACATAACATTTTTATAAAAATTACAATACAATAAAACATGACTAAAACAACAGATTTAAAAGAGAAATAA
>BRDA01013975.1:6744-22364 GCA_036984385.1 Crenuchus spilurus
CGAATGTATCGTGGTGTAACAAGACAGAGACAGGTTTCATGAGGGTTTGAATTCTACAGGCACACGCTCAACAGGTGTCGGACGAAGGGCCTCTTTTCTGCACATTGTCTTTTTATGGGGCATCACCTACAGAGAGAGAACTTGAGTAGTCGGTGTTAGTGGTGGGGCGACGCATCGACGTAATCGACTTCAAAAATATGTCGATTTGCAAAAATGCGCGTCGATGCGTTTCCAGGATGGCCACACCCACTAAAAACATGGATTTCTCCGGGAAGCAGGCTGTGGACAACTCGCACACGGACATCTTAAGTTTGGGAGTACTTTGGACAGAGACAGAACAATGTGGTGCTATGTAAGCTATGCCAAATGGAGATGGCTTATCACAGCAGCACGACTGCTATGCACGAGCACCTGAAGCGCAAGCATCCCGGAGCGCTTCGTGAAGACGGTGGCGAGACACCACCTTACGTTCTGTTTATTTGTTCTCTCCACCCTAGCATTATATATTACAAATATTAGCATGTGTTGCTAATGTGCACGTTAGTAGTAGTCACTAAAGTAGTCACCTTTACTGCTATCAGGGCCTGAATTTCAGTGCGGGATTGCGGACTATTTCTTTGATTTCCGCAATATTACCCTTAATAATGCGGGAAAGTCCAGCAAATAATTACAGCGAAAACGTTCAGCGAAACATTCGCTCGGTTTGGATTGTGAGACGGGCAGATGGTCGGGCGGACCGACTTCCGTACTGGACGCTGCACTAAGCGCGCTCACTCTTCCTCTGTCTACAGAGCCACGAGAACCTTCTGCTTTAGAGGCGTTTCTCTCAACTTTCAGAACCAACTCAGTCACTGATAAGAACTTGTGGCACACAAACTGGCTTAAACGCAAATCTCCATCGTCTGAAATTGAACCCGCTCAAAAAATGGCACCGCCAGAATCCGACTCCCCTTCACATGCACGAGCATCACACAGCAGTACAGTATAGGCAGAACACATTGCACTCGCTGTTTCTGTTGTTTCTGTATTTAATTACGCACTGTGCATCAGATTAAGATGCACCTTAAACCTCTGCAGCAATGCTGGCTTCATGTGTGGGGTTTTTTTTGTTTTTGTTTTAACCAAACTCTGGATATAATGCTGAACGTGTGGACTCAACTTCTTTGGTTGACCCTGGTGAGACCTGCTAAGGGTGGAACCAATCATGGAAAACTGCTGTATGACCCTGGCCACTGTGCTTTAGCTCAATTTCAAGGTGTATAGCCAAGGACATCTTTGTGGAAATCGTCGATTCTATTTTACATTTTATGCCATGTTGAATATTCAGTGACAACTGAGAAATGTAGCCAAAGCACCAAATTGACCAGCTCCCAATTCACACCTAACTCCTGAGTCACGACACCATGAAAGGACACTGATGCATTTGGGCACAATTTGGGGATTTTTGACTGGCGTGTATTCGCTTGTTGCCATTTATGTTCAAAAGACAAATCTGAATACTGCTATACAAGCTGTACACTGACTATTACATCCAGGGTTCATTTCTGTAGTATTGTCCCATGAAATATGTGCAGAAATGTGAGGCATTGCCTTTGGTGTTGCATGTGTACATGTGTGGTTTACATGCTTGAGACGGGAGGATTCTGAGGTGTAGCAGTTTTGGTGTGTCCTGAGTCTTGAGCATGTTCAACTGTCGGGTTCTGACTGCACCAGAGCACCAGCTGTTCTACCTCCTGCCAGTACGCGGACTCCTTATGAATGACTTGGTTGACTGACTGTAGTGTTGTCTGTGAACTTGTAGTTTGACAGATGTGTCCTTAGAAGTACATTCATTGATGTATATAGAGAACAGTGGGGCCAAGTGCACATCCTTGAGGTGCACCAGTGCTGATGGTCTGTGTCTGACCGAGTGCCTGTAGTCTTTAAGTTCTATGATGGAGGGATTCTTGGTGATTGATGTCATTGGAGCTTTTGAAGCAGGGAAAGACTTCACAATCCAGTGATCTGTTGAATGTGTGAAGATTGGAGCCAGTTGGTCAGCACATTTTTAAGGCTGGAGGGGGAAACGCCATATAGGCTTGTTGCCTTTCTGGTCTTTTTGTGGAAGAGGCTGAAGAGAAGTTTCAGCCTCGGTGACTAGGTGTGAAGTAGAGGGTCAGGGATTGTTGGAGGTGATGGGAGCAGCTGCTTGCTGTTGGGTTATAGAGGGCTGTGAAGTTAGCCCCTCATTCAATTGAAGTTGTTCAGGTCATCAGTCGGGTCTTCCTTGGTCTCAAGGTGGCGTGGGTGGTCTTTGTAGTATTTTGAAAGCCTCTCCACACTGATGCAGGGTTGTTGGCTGAATACCTGTTTTGTTTTTTGCCCGGCTAATCTCCTTTGTTTAGGGTTTCTTGCCTCCTTGTACAGACCGTTCTCCACTTCTGTAGGCGTATGCCTTAGACCAGGGGTGCGCACATTTTCAGCCTGCGAGCTGCGTATCTAATGACTAAGTCAAAATGATCTACCTAATATAAAAATGTAAGACATGTTTATAAATATACTGACAGTTTATGTGTACAGTGTATGCTGGTGTACCTTGAATAACTACATGAACCCATATTACACAATACAACTGTGTACATGTTTTGTCATTAGCCTACTTTACTCTGATAACTTGCACTGAATGGAATCAGTCAGGGATGCAGAGTCTGGACAGTAGTTACTGATAACAAGCCTCAAACAAACCTCCAAATGATCATCAGTCTTGGTGGAACCATACTTGGACTTAATGATCTTCATGTGTGAAAAGGCTGAAGCTGAATAATGCAGTCAAGACAAACACTTAAAAAATGACAGTTAAAAGTCCTCCACTCCGTAGGGAAATGGTCAGCTTTAGGCTTCTTACACAGGCAGAACAAACATACATGTTAAGAACTTACAGTGACAGGAGAACATGGACTGCTGGCCAACTTGAAAAACACTGTTTACAAGTCTAGATGCTGTTTTATGAAGCGATCGCGGAGACGGCCAATCACACGTTGGCAAGAAACGGCAGAGCCAATCGAATGAGCTTGTGGGTGGTCTAAAGTGAAACAGAATTTTCAGATTGAGCGGCTTGGAATTCCCGCTGGGTCCTAGTGCTCAATCCGTCTCCCTGTAGGTCAATCACACTACCTTTGTGATTTGACGTATTGTGTGCCTTAGACTGATGAAGCTGTCCGAGTTGTAAACCATGGTTTATTGCTGTGTGCAAAATGTCTTGCACACATTCCTTCACTAAAACTGATGCAAGGTGTTGGTCACTTCATTCAAATTGAGTTGGAACTTTGTTTTTGCTTCATAGGTTGGAGTAAGATAAACCAAGCAGTGATCAGATTGTTGTAAAGCTGGCTGGGGGACAGTGATATGCATTTTTAAGGATAGAGCAGTGGTGGTCCAGTGTTATTAGGGCTGCAACTGTTGAATATTTTTGTAATTGAGTTTTTTTTTGTTGTTGTTTTTTTACTTGATTGATCGGATAAATCATACTTTAAAAAAAAACTAGAATCAGTAGTGTATTGCAACATGAGGCCTCTTAAGATGAGCAAGCAATTAGCTTATTCCTCACAAATGTTTTTATTCACACTAATTTGATAAAAAATTTGGCTTATTGGCTCCAGAGCTGAGCCCGTTTCATTAATGTTCCTGTGAAACTTTTTTTATTGTACATAGAGCCCCCCCACCTAATCTGAGAAGAGACGGACATGGACTGACTGTGTCTCTCATGCGTGCGAGGCAGAGATGAAGGATAAATTGAGGGATGCTGAACATTCTAACAAGCACGTGTTCATAACAGTTAGCAATCATAAAAACATGTTCAGCAGTGCTCACGTGAACTGTATGCTTTTGGTTCAGGTCGGTTTTAACTCGCATGCTTGAAACTGAATAAAAGTTGGGGATACTCCAACTCCAGTGTGACTTGCTTTGGATAAACACAGCGAGACACAGCAGAACATGTACAGCCACAAACTAGAAAAAGGTAGTAGTGTCCATTGTAAAGTCATTCTTTGGTATAAATTATTTGGTCTTTTCATTTATTCAGCTGTACGCGTTTTGCCATTCTTGGCCAAATTGTTTTCATAGTATTCGGTACATCACTACTTATCCCTGTGTGATTATTTTTTTTCTTTTTTCTGCAGCAATTACTACAGTGAAACATGGCAGATCCTGACAAGTAAGTTTTTAATGTTTCTGTGAATAAAGAATAGTACATTTTAAAAATTGCCTTTAAATACATCGAGTGCTGGTAAACTGATTTTAATTTTTATTGATTTTCAAACAAATTTCAGAATCGACTGTAAAACACTTTTTTTTTTTTTAATGAATTCTGTGATCCTTGTGTGAAAAGATATTTTGATCATATGCCAGATTAAATACCATCATCGCTAGGTAGTCAGATTTGGTGGTGGATTTGGATAAGTGTTACGTTTTATCAGCTTTGGTAAAATCATCATTATTGATGGTCCTATTTGTTTTAATGAAACGCACTGCACATCTCGGTCATGAATCTGTGTTTAGGTTGCATTAAAATGGACAATGGGCAAGTTTCTATTACATTATATAGCCATAGCCTCCTTAGCTATGAACTTTTGTGACTTCCCCATCCTATGAAGGGTATCACTGATGGTCGTCTTGCCAGTTATGTCTGCAGTCTTTCCCATATTCAACCGAACTGAGACAATTGAACCAAACTGAAGCAATTTAATGACCTCTGGGGAAAGCTGTGCAGGTGCTTTGAGTTTAGTAGATGATTAGTGTGTCTCACTCAGTTTAAAACATTCAAGCCCTGCAAAATTTGGGCTGATTTCTCCACAGTATTCTAATTTTTTTGAAATCCTGTTTTCATGGGTTTTATGAGCTGGAAGTCCAAAATCTGTGAAAATAAATAAATAGTCATTTTAAATTGTGGGCCCTGAATGTACAATCTATGAAAGTTTAACTTGTTGAATGGAATTATGGAAATGAATCAACTTTTTCATTATATTCTAATTTTTTGGAATGGGTCTGTACAGCTGAAACTTGACTTAGTCAACTGTAATTTAAAGGTGGGTAGTATTTTAAGGTTGACCCTTGTTTAGAGTGACATAAGCCTCCAAATAACTGAAGTCCATAAATAACATAAAATTAAACCTCAATTTGTAAACAAAAAACAAAAACGCACCATTTTAAAGTTTGGGGTCTGACTATAAATTCAGGAAAATAATTTGCCAAACTGAAAACCCCTGCAGATGTCTGCGAGACCACAAAGTTCAGATGTTCAGAACCTGTTTTTGATAGTCTGGTCTTTGTGTATGTCGAGAACAGCCTGCCTCAACTCTCGTGCTGCCTCCTGTTGGGCAGTGAACCTTTCCTCACTTGCTAATGTTACACCATTAACAACCTTGTAACCCGTTCAGAAGGGCTGAGTGTGTTCCAAGTGTTGTCATGGTAGGTGGTGCAGGATGCCATAAGAGCAAAGGAAGAAAAGTTAAGAGTAAAGTGTTGTGCAGTGTAATCTGAGGAGGTTCCTATGTGCTTTGAGCTGCAGTGAGGTGGTTGTAAATAAGTTTTGATTTCTGGGTCCTAGAGGGACTAATACACTTATTAAAAATGTTTGTCAGTAAAGAGCAGGCTGAGCTGGATCCGGCCGATATGGAAGATGTTGAGGAGGTAGAAGAGGAGGAGACTGGGGAGGACGTAAATAGTAAAGGTAACCCCTGTTTCAGCTGTTTAAATACACCCAGTTGAATATTTACTGGTTTATCTCTGGGCTTATGAGTGTTTATATTTTGTTGCTACAAACTGATTCTGATGGTTTTTTCTATGTTACTCAGCCTGCAGTGCCAAAGTACATCACAGCAACAGACTCGGAAAGACGCTACAGCTCTACTTTAACCTACAGATGCAAGCGTTCTTAACACGGATAAACACTCAGAATGGTCAAACACTCAAATGTTTAATCTGCCATCGCTTACAGTTCACCTTTAGTTTGAGTGTTTACCCGTCTCGAGTGTTTACTGATTTGAGTGCAGTTTGAACCTGTGTACCAAGTTTTGTGACCGCTTAATGAGTTAATGGTTTATTTGGGTGGTGTAGAGGTTTATGTAGTTCACCAGAATATGAAGTTGTTTAGCTGTTTTGAGTGTTTACTGGTTTGTCTAAATGGTTGCCAGGTTCAGTTTAGCTGTAAATCTGGTTTTATTATTTAGTCTGGTTTGAGTTTCCTTTTGAGCATCATTAAAGAATGTCTCCTCCTGTATATTCTTAAGCCTGCGACCCCTGCCCTGAGTTACTGCTGTGATGTACTGTTGGTAATGGCAGCTGGGAGACATAGATGGTGATACTAGTTTTGAAAACTGTGCTTGTGACCGATCATGTTGTGATCTTTTTGTCAGCGAGACAGTTGACTGTTCAGATGATGCAGAACCCTCAGATCCTGGCGGCTCTCCAGGAGAGACTGGATGGACTGGTGGGGTCACCCTCAGGGTATATGGAGAGGTGAGAATACACATGAACACAGGAGGAAACACTAAACAAAGCTTAACTACTTCTAAGCCTTTTCCGTTTTTATTCAAATGTAATGCTCATCTCTAATGGTCACCCTTATGGTTTAATGAGCAGTGATCACAACAGTGTTGAAATGACTGCTCAGTGCTCTGTATTTAATCCTTGTTGATCTTGGTCTAATTTTGTTTGCTTCTCATGCTTTGGGTTGTTATATAACATTGTTTACATTTCCAATTTTGGTTTCATCTGTATGACCTGATGGTTACGACATCAACATACTGAACCTAATCCAAACCTACAAAAAGCCTAATCAGATTTAAGTTTTCTTCTCTTTACTATAAAATCATTAACTTATGAGCCATTTTAAAGATTGAGAATGTTAACGCGCGTTACAAATTATGTTGACTTTTTTTTTACTGCAAAGTTGGTGAGGTAACTTGTCCACAGTTGGTTTTGGTGTTGGCAGGTCTGGTGCATTGTTGCTTACTTGCAGGCATCTCATTCTTTCTTCCTCATCAAGGAAGATAAAACTGAGTTATCAATTTTAAATGATCAGTTTCTGTACTTGTACAGATTAATGTGCATAGTTCAGTATCACATTTAGCTTCACTAGATGATGGGACGGGTGACTCGTACGGTAACTAGGGCTTGTATGGTAGGAAGTTTCTTGATGGTGGGACTGTGGTTCTTGCCACAAATGCAAAATGAAAATGTAGATTGCAGTAAAGTCTCTGGACTTGTTTGAATTATGCTGCAGTTTTATGTATGTCTCAAAAGGAACACGTGATGTGTTTTGCTGGGTTCTGCCGTTGTTTTTGCTTTACTTTAGACTTTTGGTGTAACTCGGACCTGTTTTGATTTCAGTTTACCAAAGGTAGTGAAGAGACGTGTAAACGCACTGAAGAACCTGCAAGTGAAATGTGCTCATATTGAAGCAAAGTTTTATGAAGAAGTTCATGAGCTGGAGAGGAAGTATGCTGCTTTGTACCAGCCTCTTTTTGACAAGGTGAGTACTAAGAGGAGTGGGCATCACTTTTCTTTTTTTTTTTTTTATCCTTCATTTAATCTGTCTGATTTCACAGCTTCATTATCAGTGAACTTGGGCATGTTTGTGTGTTGCAGCGAAGTGATATCATTAAAGCAGTATATGAGCCCACAGATGAGGAGTGTGAGTGGAAACAGGAGGAAGAGGAAGAGCTGACTGTAAGTAAGCAGGTAAAGGTGAGAATCACCTGCATGCTCAGTATGATCACCTGCACAGAGAATAAAATCACCTATTCTAAAACTGCAGTAACTCATGAACAATGTTGAGGCTTATTAAAGGCAAACACCTCTGAATTTTGCATTTTAATCTGAGCAATAACATGGGCTGTTCATGCTTATACCACTTTGCAGTTTTAAGAAATTATTGCTGCAATTGAGTTGCAATGTTCTGATTATCAACACAATCTGAATTACTAATACTCAACGTATAGATATGTAAGGTACATTGTTGTTTTTAAATCGCAATTTGTACATCTTAAAATGCATCAACAGGTTCTTATTGATATGCAGCACTACTGAACCACATTGTGATGGAAATGAATATTTTACATGGGTGTAATTTGTTATAAAATGGAGGCAGACTACATCAATGTCTGAAAACCCCTCAGACTCCAGGGGGTTTACAGCTTTACAGTGCACAGAAATGCACCTGTAACGAGACGGAAATTAAATCGATATAATCGAGAGTTTTTCTAGGTCAATATTTTAAAAAGAAATTGGACGCATTTCACTTCACAGCAATAATGGAGATGGTTGTGGGCTTGGAGTTAAGGAACCAGTTTTGTGATTGAAAGGTTGCTGGTTCAGTCCCCTGAAATGACAGGACGTGACTGAAATGCCCTACAGCAAGGTGCCTAATGGCTCCCCTGGGTACTATGGGTAGGGATGCACTCTGTTTCAGGCACTGACCCCATGTGGGTGTTTTTCAGTGCACAGATGCAGTCATCATATGCAACTCTAACATTGAAATAAATAGCCAAAAAGCTGCATTAATCTTGTTGACTTTCATTATTAAATACATCCAGCTGAAATATATTAATAAATATTGTGCTGCGTGCAGAACTACCCAGAGTTCTTTTAGCTCCTGCTAACTCAGGGTTTCTCAACTAGTCTTAACCCGGGACCCATATATATATTATATAAATATATTATTTTTGAAAAATAGCCTTGAGATTTCGGGTGGACGTGACCCGCGAAGCAGGGTGCCTGAACATAAATTATGAATCACATTATTATTAAACTAAGAACTATTACAATACATTACTTTTACAAATTGATTTATATTTTACTTGTTACTATTAACATACTAATAACTGTTATAATACAATTATAAAATGTATATTTATCATTAGACATAATTTATTACTTATCATTAAATGTTTATTTAATAATATAACTTGTATTTATGTAAATGTAACTTAAAAGTATGTAGCATAAAATTCACCCAATTCTTTTCAGTCACTCTAATGCATTACCACCAATTTATGTTTGGACTGTATGGTCAACAGACCTCATTTAAATAAAATTATACCTCATTTCTGAGTAAAAACAAGCAGAAATTCTTATTTTGACTGTAGTTCAACTTGGACGCATGTAAATGGATGGCTTATCACAGACTGGTAGCCGCACGCACACAGACACACATTCAAATGTTAAACGCTGTTTGGAGTGACGGTGGGGACAGCCAATCGCATGTTGGCAAGAAACAGAAGAGCCGATTGATGAGCTTGTATGCAGTCAAGTTAAACAGGCTTCAGATTGAGCGGCTTGGATTTCAAACTGTCCGTGACCCCCCACACACACACACGCCCAGAACGTGGTCACGACCCACCAGTTGAGAATTGCTGTGCTAACGTGTGCATGAATTGGCTGCTGCAGTTATGTTGTTTAGGTTAGGATGTTTGGTTAAACTGATTAATCCGTTTTAAAAATCTTAATTCTGATCATCAGCCATGTTCTATAAACACCACTAGTGGTGTAATTTAAGCTCTGTGTAAATATGGAGTGTGTATCTGTCAGGAGGAGATGAAGGAGAAGGCTAAACTGGAGGAAGAGAAGAAGGATGAGGAGAAGGAAGACCCCAAAGGAATTCCTGAGTTCTGGCTCACTGTGTTTAAGAATGTGGATCTGCTCAGTGAAATGTTGCAGGTGTGTAGGTGCACACGTAAATATCATGTCGTCTTGTGTTTACAGCTGTTGATTCTTTTGTCCCCTAGAGGTGCTGAAGTATAGCTTCAATTTATATTTAACTAACTTTTGAACTTGGTTGTTTTTAACACTAGAATCAGACGACTTGTTTCTTTTCATCCCTCTGAGAATCCCCAGGCTCACGAGTTTTCTCGTCCCCCACACCCCTGCAGAGAGCCATCAGTGTGCTTTTGATATGCTAACATGACACAGTCCAGAGGGGAGCTGGCCACAAGATTCTTCAGCTTGCCAAGCAAATGAAACGGTGAAACACAGAATTTATAGTTAGTCTGTTTATGCAAAGTAGTCATTTATTTTGCTCTATTTTCACTCGCTAAACAGGCTAAAAGTCTCTGAACGCTGCCGTATAAGTTTTGTTTTTATCTAACGAAATATAACGTAATTATATGTAATGCATGTAATAATTGTCGGAGCAGAAGCGCCAGTGTTCAGAGACTTTTAGCCTGTTTGTGTGTGTGTATATATGTAATAGAATATGTATAATTACATTATAATTATTAATTTATATTACGTTATATTTCATTAGATAAAAGCAAAATTAAGCTAATTATATTTTATTATACATTCTAAAGATAAGAGCAGAGAAACACTGACTTAGTTTTGCTTCCAACACAGTTCTCTCTTCTAAAGAATTATAAAAGTATTACACATTTCGTTAGATAAAAACAAAACTAATAAGGCAGTGTTCAGACTTTTAGCCTGTTTAGCGAGTGAAAATAGAGCAAAATAAATGACTACTTTGCATAAACAGACTAACTTTATAAATTCTGTTTCACCGTTTCATTTGCTTGGCAAGCTGAAGAATCTTGTGGCCAGCTCCCCTCTGGACTCTGTCATGTTAGCATATCAAAAGCACACTGATGGCTCTCTGCAGGGGTGTGGGGGACGAGAACTCGTGAGCCTGGGGATTCTCAGAGGGATGGAAAAAAAATGACAATTGTCTCAGATTTTAGTGTTAAAGCTGCTGTAATTGTGTTGCTGGTCATGCACTCATGTTTCGTTTCTGGGCAGGAACATGATGAGCCGATCCTGAAGCACTTACAAGACATCAAAGTCAAATTCTCTGATGCAGGACAGCCAATGGTACACATTTTGGACATTAAAAGCTGGCCATACATGTGTTTTAGGTCCAAATTAAAATTCAGTGTTGAGTGTAAATAATAAGTCACTTTTCTTGTTGCCTTTCTTTCAGAGTTTCACATTAGAGTTCCACTTTGAGCCCAATGACTTCTTCACAAACGTGGTTCTGACCAAAACCTATAAGATGCGCTCTGAGCCGGATGAGTCCGATCCGTTCTCTTTTGATGGGCCAGAAATTATGGGTTGCACAGGGTACATGAATGTAGTGATTTATATTGATGATCAGAATTCAGTAGTTTTAGAGTATCAGTACAAATACTTTAGAGCTAGTCTTGTGTTAATATACATTTAGGTCAGTAAGGGTGGCATGCTTAAGCACCATCACAATGTGACTGACTAGCTGTTCTGAAGGTATTAAGTTAAAGATTTTACAGATTAAGCTGTTTTCTTATTTTAAAATGGTCTTTTTTTAAGTAAATGAGTCAAATTCTTTTTTAGAAAATTAAGTTCCTTTGTAGTTCTTTTGAGTGAAAAAATATTTATAACCCATAAACTTTATATACACTGTACAGATTAGCTTGAATTCAGTGTTTCTGATGGTTTTGTGACATTGCTGCCGTCTCTGTTTGGTCAGGTGCACAATTGACTGGACCAAAGGCAAAAACGTCACATTGAAAACGATCAAAAAGAAGCAGAAGCACAAGGGACGCGGCACCGTCAGAACAGTTACAAAAACAGTTCCAAACGATTCATTCTTCAACTTCTTCTCTCCTCCTGAAGGTATGGATTTCATATCAGTACCTCTAGGCTAAAGATTAGGTTGAGACTCGGTTCATGCACCAGGAGCTCACTTGTTCAGTTTAATACAGTTTCTCAGACCTCTATCGTTGAGACCCAATATATCATGAGAAATCAACACTTTGGTCATCACCTGTTTACTCAGTCTTGTTTACTAAGGGTGCTTTCACACCTACATTGTTTGGTCCGAACTTCCTGACTTCAGTTTGGTCCGAACCAAAATAGCAAGTGTGAAAGGGGCCTAGAACCTCAGTCCGGACCAGCGGAACAAAATTTGGTCCAACCAAAAGAGGTAGTCTTGGTCCGGATCTACTGAACCATGTTCGTGGGAAGTGTGAAAACATTTCTAGGAGGTTTGGACTTTTGTACCAAATACAGGAAGTTGATGCAGGCGTTCAACATTCAACAATAAAAAAAAAAAAAAAAAAAAAAAAGCAGAATGGCAGATAAAATGAGCCATGGTAGCACGTGGAGTGAGGAGGAGACGACATGTTTAACATAATTTTGGTCTGATAAACGTGAAAATTCAGCTTGAAAAACGTCAAAAATGCTGAAATGTGCAGCTGATTTTCTGAGATGAGGAGAAAGGAGATGACGGGACAACAGAGTAAACTAACGAAACTGACAGTGGTGTATAAAGTAATCAAACTCGTCCTACTACTAACCAATCAGTGTCGAGTGTAGGAAGACGCATCGCATGTACGTGATGGCGACAGCGGGAAGTAGTAGCAGAATAGTGCAAAAATGCAGTGTGAAAAAGTTAACCGGACCAAATATACACAAAATAAATACACGAACCCTGTATTGGTCTGGCCTTTCAGGTGTGAAAGCACCCTAACTTTAAAGTAAAGCAGGGTTTAGACTAGGGTTGCAGCGGTGACCAGTTTCACAGAATACCACCGTATTAAAATATCACACCGTGTGCGTTTGCTTATTACTGGTAAAGAAAAAAGGCAAGCCAGCTGAGAATCTCACCCACGTATACGCAGCGCCGCTCTGCCTCAGCCACTGGCACCAGGCTCAAGCACACGGCATCAGATCAGCACTGTAGGACTATTTCGGATACTTGCTGAACAGTCGGGAGGATGGATATCCAGTTTGTAAAGTTTGTGGACATAAATTGGCAGCTAAAGGAGCTGTAAGCTGAACAAGGTTCTGGTGACAAGCAACTTTACTCATGTCTGTGTTCTGAGGAAAAACTCCAGGACACCAAGGATGAACAAAAACAAATGGTGGTTTATTCCAAACTGTACATGTGATGAAAATAAATAAAAAAACGTTTAAAACAAACCATAACGCTACACATGGTGACTTGTACTACCAGAATCTTACTGCTGCTCACTATGAACTGCTTAAAACTGGTCCAGGACTGCACTGGAGCCATTTATCTATTAAAGTGACAGTACACCAGTTTTCTTAACATAAACAAATGGTGCTTGATGACATTTGTATCTACATAAACAGTACAAGTATCACTTCTAGCATCTAAATACTGTTAAACATGGTATACTATGTAAACATAATGGGCATTAGAGTGAGTTTCAACTACAATAGTTTGTTAAACTTAAAATGTTTTATTTCTTGGAGGCAGTGTAACCTATAATAGACAACTGTATAACTGGAACAACCTTTGGTTTAAACGTTTTTTTGTTTTTCCATCACATGTACAGTTTGGAATAAATAAACTGCAAAATTTTCTGAAACGGTTATCAAACTGTGAACCTCATACTTCTGCAACCCTAGTTTACACCATCGGAGGATAGACATCACAGTTTGGCTGTGGTCTTTAACGTATGTGTAAATGTTGAGTTTGGGGTCATCCAGACACTTCATGTCATTGGGGGCGTGTAGACCGGTCCTGTCATATTCTTGATTTGTAACCAGAATTTGAACTGATGTCATAAATCTCTGCCTTTGGATGTAGAGGCACTAAACCATTCACTGCTGATCTCGTAACCAAGGATCTTTATGATGCGTGACTTGGTTATAATAGCGACTTGTCTGATAGCACAGTGTGAACCCAGCCTAACATTGTCAGATCCGTAAGCTGAGACAGTATAGTGGTGGAGTTATGTCATTTGAACCCAGAGCAGAATGTTTAAGGATGTAGATGATGTGAAACCAGCTGAATTATGTTTAAATGATGCTTATCTGTTCTTTCAGTACCAGAGAGTGGAGAACTGGTGAGTAATCTACTTTAATTACAATTTAAAGTAGAATCGTGTCTAACTTTTTTAATGAGGTCTGTAAGTGTGTCCATTTCAGAGATTTTAAAGATGGTGGCTGCTGTTAGCTATGCTAATGTACAGTAATCAGTGTTTGGGTCAAAGTATCAGAAACCACACAAGACTATTGGAGATGACTGATCTCGATAGTCTGAGGTGTGATTTTGGGCATGCGCGTAGCATCGGGCACATTGGTTGGTTATAAGTTTCCGTTATTTGTGAGCTACACTGTCTGCTTCATAGCTCCAGCACAAAACTAAAACATTGGTTGTGGGTGGCTGGTTGTGTACTTATGTGCAGGATGAGGACTCGGAGGCAGTTCTCGCAGCAGATTTTGAGATTGGTCACTTCATCCGTGAGCGCATCGTTCCTCGAGCTGTTCTTTACTTCACTGGAGAGGCCATTGAAGATGATGATGATGACGTGAGTAAAATGTTGTCGACTTCTCAAAATTAATTGGTATCCAGTATCGTCTGATTACAGAATTGTGGTTTGAAGATTTTGGCCAGTTTTATGGCTTGTTGATCAATGCCACAGATGCTCTGAAGCTGCTCTGTTTTTTTTTTTTTTCTCAGTATGATGAGGAGGGAGAGGAGGCAGATGATGAGGTGAGTTACAGCTGTGTGTTTAAATTGGAGCTTCAGTTGTGGCCCTGACTGCTAATTGGAGTCTTAGGTACTTAATATTTTTCAGCACCTGAACTGTTTCCATGCAGATCAGTGCTGATCCATGTACATCTGACCCAAACGGTTTTAAACATCACCTATAACAACATCTAAACATGGGTAAGATGGCGCCAGTGTGTGTGGCCGGCTATCTATCGCTCCGTGTTGTGATTGTTTATATATCGTTTATGTTCTTGGTTGTACAAGTTGCAAACTCGCTTTGTGTGTATGATCGCCAAACTTTGTTAAATCTGCGTCATACTATGAATACCTATCAGGAGTTTAATTATGATGGGCAGAAACACTTCTTTCCGCCTTTCTCTGATATACCGGCTCACCTGCGCCGTGTGCCAGTTTCACCTCAACGCCGCCGTGGGAGACGCCGCCGGGGGAGACGCAGCGGAAGGCTGGTGAGACTCAAGGCCGATTTTTCCCGTTCTTCTGCGAGCTTGATGGGCATGGTGGACTGCATAGGGGCGATTTCACCATTTGAACGCCGCTCTATCTCGTGGCGCACCTGGGACGCGATTAACTCCAGCCTTATTTCGGTGGTTGGTTCGACTGAAGGGCGACAGATTCGTCCTCCCTATTGTCGACTCGTCAGGCGTGGAGTTAACCTACACAACCTGCAACCCTTGGTCCACGCTACACAGACGGCTAATGCTTCGGAGATTTCTGGCGGCAGGATAGCCCTTGTGAATGCTAGATCGCTAGCTAACAAGACTTTTATTCTAAGGGATTTCTTTACGTCGCATGAACTGGACTTTCTCTGTATTACAGAAACTTGGCTGTCTGTAGGTGAGTCCACCGCTATGTGTGAACTGTTACCACCAGAATGTGTGTTTTTTAACTCTCCGCGGACAACTGGTCGTGGGGGCGGCATAGCTACGATCTACAAAAACAAGTTCAACTGTAAACAGCTCAGTCCAGCGGTGCATTACTCCAGTTTCGAGCTGAATATGTTTGAGCTTGGTACCACTCGTCCACTGCTTTGTGCCATTATTTACAGACCACCTAAATACAACAGTCAGTTTATAGGTGAACTGAGTGACTTTTTGACTGGGATACTGCCAAAATATGATAATTTTTTAATTCT
>BRDA01013976.1:19097-37820 GCA_036984385.1 Crenuchus spilurus
CACACCTACAATGAGGACCAACACTGTAGGTGTGTCTAATAGAGTGGACAGTGAGTGGACACGGTGTCCTCCAGCTACTGTAATCTGTAAATCGTAGCCGTTGACACATCGTCAGACTTTATAATAGCTCCTCTGATCTGTCTGCCTTTCTCTCCGCAGCAGTAAGAAACGACAGAAATAAAAAAAAGAAGGAGGAGAAGAAGACAGAGTGTACAGAGACCCCGACTCTGAGTCCTGATACAGAGCAGATGATCGACAGAGTGAGAAAAGCCCACCAGGACACGTTCCCCTCGCTGTGTCAGCTGGGGAAGTACACCACGGTCAGTCTGAATGCTCGTATACAAATACACAGAAAACACACTCTGGATATGACTTAAAGAAGCTTTAATCCTGTCAGGCCTGGAACATCACATGATGGAAAGAAAACTAGACACTGGTGTGTTTATTTGACTTTCTGACCGGAGTTTGTATCATATTTAATACACGTGTACATGTGACTCACCACTAATTTCATGAAAATAAAGCAGCCGCCCATGCGTTCATCACTCACCCAAAAGTTTATTGTTTCTCTGGCTTTGTTTCTCGTTGTTTCTCACCGATAATGCTCAAAACAAACTAAAACACGTCACACTAAAGTGACAGCGCACAGCACTACAGCCTGAAAATGGGTGTGAAAACACATAAGCGCACCGAGAACCCAGAGAACAGGTGTACAAAACAAAGGCTGCGGCTGGACCACACCAGCACTCTCTAAAACAGAATGTAAACCTGTAAGAGTGATGTTGAATGTTTATTTATCCATTTCATTAGTCTTTTGTGTTTATTTCTCATTGTGTTCTGTATGTAAAACTATAGTTATTCTATATAAAATCTATTTCCATCCATCCATCCATCCATCATCTACCGCTTTATCCGGGGCCGGGTTGCGGAGGTAGCAGTCTGAGCAGGGAAACCCAAACCTTCCTCTCCCCAGACACCTCAGCCAGCTGCTCGGGTGGAACACTGAGACGTTCCCAGGCCAGTCGAGAGACATAGTCTCTCCAACGTGTCCTGGGTCTTCCCCGGGGCCTCCTCCTGGGGGGACATGCCTGGAACACTTCCCTAGGGAGGTGTCCAGGGGGCACCCAAAAAAGATGCCCAAGCCACCTCAGCTGGCTCTTCTCGATATGGAGGAGCAGCGGTTCTACTCCGAGCTCCTCCCGAGTGACCGAGCTTCTCATCCTATCTCTAAGGGAGCGCCCAGCCACTCTGCGGAGGAAACTCATTTCTGCCGCTTGTATCTGCAATCTCATTCTTTCTGTCATTACCCAAAGCTCATGACCATAGGTGAGGGTAGGAACGTTGATTGACCGGTAAATCGAGAACTTTGCCTTTTGGCTCAGCTCCTTCTTCACCACAACGGACCGCTGTAGCGAACGCATTATTGCAGAGGCTACACCAAACCGTCTGGCAATCTCACGCTCCATTCTTCCCTCACTCGTGAACAAGATCCCGAGATACTTGAACTCCTCCACTTGAGGCAAGACTTCTCCACCCACCTGGATAGGGCAAGCTGCCCTTTTCCGGTCGAGAACCATGGCCTCGGACTTAGAGGTGCTGATTCTCATCCCAGCTGCTTCACACTCGGTTGCAAACCGCCCAGTTGTCCCCAAAAGGACAACATCATCTGGAAATATCAGAGATGAAATCCTATGGTCTCCAAACTGGACTCCCTCTGGCCCTTGGCTGCGCCTTGAGATCCTGTCTATAAAGATTATGAACAGGACCGGTGACAAGGGGCAGCCCTGTCGGAGTCCAACATGCACCGGAAACAGGTCTGACTTACTACCGGCAATGCGGACCAAACTCCTGCTCCGATCATACAGGAACCGGACAGCCCTTAACAAAGGGCCCCGGATTCCATACTCCGAAGCACCCCCCCATAGAATACCACGAGGGACACAATCGAATGCCTTCTCCAGATCCACAAAACACATGTGGACCGGTTGGGCATACTCCCATGAACCCTTGAGCACTCTATGAAGGGTATAAAGTTGGTCCAGTGTTCCATGGCCAGGGCGAAAACCGCATTGTTCCTCTTGGATTCAAGGTTCGACTATCGGCCGAATTCTCCTTTCCAGTACCCTAAAGTAGACCTTAGGAAGGCTGAGAAGTGTGATTCCCCTGTAATTGGGGCACACTCTCCGGTCCCCTTTTTTTGAAAAGTGGGACCACCACCCCAGTCTGCCACTCCAGAAAATGTATTTAATATGTATTTTGTTAATATTTTGGTGTCTGGAACAGAATAATTGGATTTACATTATTTCTTATGGGACATATTGCTTCAGTTATCATTCATTATTAATCAACGTACTAATGACCAAAACCGAGGTTCCACATTGGTGTGTCTTATATATATACATATATCATGTATTACTTATATAAACAATAATACTACATAAATACTGTTCCTTCTATAGTAATAAATGATGTGATATGATGTAGAGGTCTTAAAAACTCAACTATGTATCAAATATGATACAGTTGGCTTTGTAAAGTTAATGTGGTAGTTTGGAGTCTGAATTTTAGTTTTGAACTGGAACTACAAATGAGAGAATTTCAGCAAGAAACTGGCAATACAATAGATATCATAATACTGTGGATACAGTTCAGTATATTACAATATATTGTAATTCTCTAAGTATATTAAGATGTTTTTAATTTTAGGAAAACAATCGTAGTATAAAAACACCATCATATGCATAAAATGAGAAGAAAAGTTGACTTTTGACACAAATGGAGTGATAAACAGCAGAAACAGGTCTATTTGAGATTCATCAGCAGTGCAGTAGATGTGCAGGTAGTGTGATGTTAATTGATGGGAGTATAAGCTCCCATTGTTGCTTCGTTAGTCCCACAGCCCCAGTGCAGAGGTAGCAGACTTCAGAGTGTCTCGACTAACTCTCTGTGTGTGTGTGTGTGTGTGTGTGTGTGTGTGTGTGTGTCTGCAGAGTAACAGTTCAGAGCGGAGGGTTTCGCTGGATGTTGATCTGTGGGATAAATTCAGTGAACTCTCCACAAAGTGCATCATTAAAACTGTGGAGTTCGCCAAACAGCTGCCCGGCTTCACCACGTTGTCCATCGCTGACCAGATCACACTCCTCAAAGCCGCCTGCCTCGACATCCTGGTGAGTACAGCAACTTCAGCTCTTACAAACACCTCCAAATCTACACTCCATATTGTTGTTTTTTCTACTATTAATTTAAATAATAATTATAATATCAATAACAATAATAATAATCTTTATTTATATAGCACCTTCCATACATAAATGCAGCTCACTGTGCTTCACACACTGCTTTAACACAAAAACAGTAAAAACATAAAAGCATAACATTTTATCTAATAAAACTATAAAATGCAGTTACATAATTAAAAATTTGCATAGCTGTAAATGAATAAATTATTTGATTAGAGATAAATAAACAAATATAATTGGTAAAAAAATCTGGCTTTGTTTCTCTGGCTTTGTTTCTCATTGTGTCTCCTTGATAATGCTCAAAACAAACTAAAACACCTCACACTAAAGCAGCCAAGAACCCTGAGAACGGGTGTACAAAACAAAGGCTGTGGCTGGACCACACCAGCACTCTCTAAAACAGAGCGTAAACCTGTAAGAGTGATGTTAAATTTTCATTTATCCATTTTAATAGTCTTTTTTATATTTATTTCTCATTGTGTTCTGTATGTAAAACTATAGTTATTCTATATAAAATGTATTTTTGATATTTTGCAGTGTCTGGAACAGATTAATTGGATTTACATTATTTCATTTGGGAAATATTGTTTCAGTTATCGTTTGTTTCGATTATCATCAGGCACTTTAGATCAGATTAATGATGAAAACTGAGGTTCCACTGTATGTTTATTTCCAAAAATATAAATATCATGTAAAAGTTCATTTTTGTTCATAATTTAATTCAAAAAGGTAAACTGTCATATGTTTTATATTAATTACACATGAAGTGACATATTAAGCATTTTTCATTTGTATGTTGATAGTTTTAAAAGTAACTCCAAATAAGTAAAACTCCAAATTCTAGTCATTTGAGATTCTGGATTTCTGATTTTCATGAGCTGTAAAAAGTGTGAAATATGTCACTTTACATGTAATTAATATAAAATATGATTTGACATTTTAAAAATAAATTCTGAACATAAATTAAAGTTTTCACAACATTATAATTTAGAGATGCTGTGGTGTACTATGAGATGGACATCTCTCAGTTTCAGCTCAGCTCCTCTGCTTTTGTCTCATTGTGAGATTATTAAATTGGAATTTGCAGGCCTCTGTAATCTGGTGTTTTTGTGTAGATTCTGCGGATCTGTACGCGTTACACGCCCGAGCAGGACACTATGACATTTTCAGACGGTCTGACGCTGAACCGGACGCAGATGCACAACGCCGGCTTTGGGCCACTAACTGACCTGGTGTTCGCCTTCGCCAATCAGCTGTTGCCTCTGGAGATGGACGATGCAGAGACGGGCCTGCTTAGCGCCATCTGCCTGCTGTGTGGAGGTGAGACATGCAAAGAAAACATCACATTTTACTGACTTTAATGTACACTTCTCAAAAGTTTGACGTCACACATTAGACAATTTGTACACAATATGGACAAAAGACACCTGCTCATTGACATCAAGGGTATTGATTTTATTGGCAGTACATCTCTACAGGGACAAGCTTTGTGTGCATTTGTAAAACTTAAAGTAGCTGAATGTACTCATTTGAAGGGGTGTCCACTGGGGTGGAGAGTAAACAGCTGTATCAAAGGCTATAAACTCACTGTCAACAGTGGTGACTCTGTCCTACCACAACCTTCTACCATAGAATACTGAGTATGAGGAGTAGCAGCATTTGTGGAGCTTATTATACTCTCCAGATGACTACAAACAAGAATTTGTATCTGAAATAAAAGCACCTATTGTGATGGAGAATGTCCGATTTAATGGGCGACCCCATATGTTTGAGCCATAGTGTACATGAGATGTACATTGTGTTGGTCTCATTGTCATTTTTGCTCTTTTGGGCAAAAACAAGGAAAGGAAGTGTCTAAACTTGACAATATCAGATTTCACACTCCCAGTTTCCCATCTCATTCATACTATCCACATATTAAAGTACCATGTCATAATAAGAAGGTCCACTACCTGTGATCAATGAAGCTACACTAGCAGATGAGCTACAGTACACCTATATAGTGGACCTGTAAGGTAGGTGGAGCTCAAAGTAACCAAAGAGATTAATTTAGTTTGATTTAGCTTGGTATCTGGCGCCATCTAGTGCACCATCTATATTATGAACTCATTTAAAAAGATGTTAACTTAATACTTTGTGTGTGTGTGTGTGTGTGTGTGTGTGTGTGTGTGTGTGTGTGTGTGTGTGTGTGTGTAGACCGGCAGGACTTGGAAGAGGCAGAAAAGGTGGACGTCCTGCAGGAGCCACTGCTGGAGGCCCTTAAGCTGTACGTGAGGAACAGGAGACCACACAAACCGCACATGTTCCCCAAGATGCTGATGAAGATCACTGACCTGAGGAGCATCAGTGCTAAGGGTGAGTCATCGCAATGTGGAAGTGCACAGCATCTACATTACAGGATGAAGAGAATCTGGATTCAGGTTTACCATGAAAACTTCAAGTATTACCAAAGCTTTACACTCTATAACATACCAGTGCTTCATTTACTCTAGCACACAAACACAGAACTCAGAGATAGCGACAGCTTAAATCACACCCAGTGGAGGCGACATGGCTTAGTTGGTCAAAGGGCTTGACTTGTAAACAGGTGATCCTAGGCTCAGATCCCAGCGGTGCCTCCATTTTGTAACAATCATTTTATATTTCATTTCCTACTGTTTGAATGTATTTGTAAAATGTATTTAAAATATTGTTCCTTTGTCAAACAGTGTTACACACTGCATAGTCTCCTAAAACAGTTTATCAAATGTTTTGTGAAATCATTGATTTCATAAAGTAGACCATAAATGGTTCAATCATATTTAATTATTATTTATTCATATTTATAATATCTCTCTGTTTCTCTCTCTCTCCCAATTTCTTTCTTTGTTTCTCTTTCTCTCTCTCACTTTCTCTCTTGGTCTCTCTCATTCTCTTTGTCTTTCTCTCACCACCTCTGTCTCTGTCTGTGTATGTGTGTCTCTTTTTGTCTCTGTCTCCTCTTTGTCTCTCTCTTTCTCTCACTTTCACTCTGTTTTTGTTTTGCTTTCTCTCTTTGTCTCCCCCATTTTTCTCTTTCTCTCTGTCTCTCTGCCTCTCTCTGTTTCACTCTCTGTCATTCCCTCTCTTTCACTCTTTCTTTCCCCACCTTTGTCTCTTCCTCCCTGTGTTTCTCTCTTTTTCTTTCTCTTTTTCTCTCAGGAGCGGAACGTGTAATCACTCTGAAGATGGAGATTCCTGGCTCCATGCCACCTCTGATCCAAGAGATGTTGGAGAACTCTGAAGGTTTGGAGAGCTCCGGAGGTGCCGTCTCATCTCGTCCCACCGGAGCTACGCCCGGCAGCTGCAGCCCCTCCCTCTCACCGAGCTCCGCCCAAAGCAGCCCACCCACTCACTCGCCGTGACCGCCATTGCCGCTGAAACCAATCCTACCACTGACTACTGTGTCCCTTCAAACTGGCCCCACACTCACCATCCGGTCTGAGTGGACCCGAAGAGGAGCCATTCGGGTTTTTTGTTCTGTCCTCCTCTAGGGTGGCACCAAGTCCTTCATTTCTCCCTCTTTTGCCATCTCTCTCGCTCTCGGCCTCCGCTCATCTGGAGAAAGACTTGCTGGAGGGACAGAGGGACGAGATGAGAACGACGCTGAATGAAGAGCAAAAGTGGAGTGAGTGCGAGGCAGTGCTGGGGGTCTAGGCACCCCAACAAGC
This sequence comes from Crenuchus spilurus, assembly GCA_036984385.1. Taxonomy (NCBI): domain Eukaryota; kingdom Metazoa; phylum Chordata; class Actinopteri; order Characiformes; family Crenuchidae; genus Crenuchus; species Crenuchus spilurus. The sequence continues at coordinate 26,026 of BRDA01013976.1, forward strand.
TCAAGAGGAGGAGAACAAGCAGGACAAATAGTATCTGGACTCCTGGTGTGAACTTCTTCTTTCTTACTTTTTTTTGTTGTTTTTTTTCTTTCACTCCACAGGCTTGGACCTCGGATGAATGAATGATCGTGCTGGCCTGAACTTTTACAACTTCCAAAAGACAGATTTTTTACAGAAAAGTATATATAAAATATATATAGAGAGAAATGCAGGAATGATTGTGATCGAGTTGAAAAACAGAAGAAAAAAAGAAGTGGACAAGTTAGATGCAGTTGAAATTCTTCACTGATTTTTTTCTCTCTTTTTATGACCAGTTCAAGAAAAAAAAGAATGGAGAGATTTTTGTTCTTTATTGCTGACTGATGATGATGATGATGATGATGATGATGTTTTTCATGGAAACAAAAACATTGGAAAAAAATGTACACTCACATAAACTGTGCACAGAAGAAATGACATAAACTGTGGTGGAGAAAAGTGATCTGTGTGTGTTTAGTTCTTCTGATCATCCTGAGCACCAAAATATGGTTATAACAGCATAACAGGGAGACCAGGGGTGTCAAACTCCAGTCCTGGAGGGTTGGTGTCCAGTACAGTTTGAGTGATTTTTCTGCTCTGACTCCGCAATTAAACCTACTGAGTTGAAGGTGTTTGATCGGGAAGATCACTAAACTGTGCAGAAATCTCACCCTCCAGGACTGGAGTTTGACATCCCTGCCATAGACTATTTATAATTGGACAGTGCGCTTCTGTTTACTACCGTAAAAATGTCCAAAGTGGATGCTGCCATATTGCTTGCACATTAGATGCAGCCAGATAAGTAAGTAGAGATGGCAATTGAGGCAGCCACTACCCCCCTCTGTTGGGGAAACATCAAATTTGAGTGTGTTTGTACAACTGTTGAACATCACTTCTCTTCAAAAATGTCAAAAATTAAATCTTATTAACAGAGTCACAATGTATTGGTAGCCAGTCGACCCACCCATTCACTAGGACTCTCCCAATCACTTGTAATGTCACTGATTCTAGGAGGCTGAAGACTAGACCTCCTCTAATACATTTGAAGTCAGTCTACTCTTTTCAAATTGCTGCTGATACATCGTCTCTTGGCAGCCAACACACTTGAAAGAAAGCGCAAGATCCCCAGCTCTGATACATCAGCTAAAAGACTCCTGAGCCAGAGTGTGGTAGTAGTGGAGAGCACCATCTACCCATGCATTGAGAGCATGGCAGGGCTGGCACTACGCATATGCGGATCACGCACTGTGCGTGGGGCACCACAATTTTACAGGCGCACCACACATCTTCAGGGGGCACCACGCGTCCCTTTTGTGAGCAACATTCCCCCAACCCCCCACCTGTAATGACTCAGGTGTCTGTTAGCTGATGTATCAGAGCTGGGGATCCTGCACTTTCCTCTGGGCATGCTGGCTGCCCAATGACAATGTATCAGCAGCAGTTTGAATTGAAAAGAGCCTGACTTCACATGCATTGAACAAGGTCTGTGCTAGTCCTCACCCACCTAGAGTGAGGGACATTATTGATTAGGAGGTCCTAGTGAGTGGCTGGGTTGATTGTCCAGTATTAGGAGGAAAATTGGGTAAAAAATTTACATAGCTGTCAGTCAATTCAACCAAACATTTCATCACCACACCCCTTTAAATATCCCCAAGTAACTTCTGTAAAACACATTTATTATAAGGAAAAGTACTCGGAGGTTTACTAGTAGGTTAAACTTGTGGAATTAACACCACTGACAAAACTTTGCTGTAGCTCCCATTCAATAAAACATTTGTGGGTGGGGTTTAAATGTGTACTGCAACCAGCCAAAGTTCAGAGATGAACTTTTTCTACTGATGTCTTTCTGTCCTGTACTCATGTACCACCTAAGAAGCATTTTAAAGATGCATCCCAAAGGTCGATAGTAAATTTGGAAAGACCTGGCCCTGGGGTAGTGTTCCTCAAGGCTACATCTTCAGGACCTTTAGTCAGGGAACATACCAGTATCAGACTGGAGGTAATGAATGTATATGATATTGTTTTGACTCCACTCGCCCTGTCCTGACTCCAGAAATTTACAGTTATTTTACTGTTTTAAATATTTCCTGCTCCTTTGTCTTGGAAAGGTGTATGCAGAACATTTACGATAGACCAGTACACCTTGAGGACCATGTTGGACCTTTAAGAGTATACATATACATTATGTATACTCATGCTAAACATTTTTTCAGTCGAGCAAACACAAGTCAATGCTCATCTATACAGCCATATGTTTCTATCAAGAAACATCAACAAAACTTCTAAAATCCTCAGTTCTTGTTTAGATCTTAATGAAGGTCTCACAGATCGGCTTTTCATTAAAATATTTTGTGTAGATAGCTACTGTTAAACAGCATCTAGAAGTGCACTAAAACTCTCAGTGTAGACAGAGCTACTGTAATACAGGATCTAGACATGCAATGTTTGGCATTATATATCAGCCATTGACCACACGCCACTCTAAATATCAGCATCAGCCAGTGCCATCCTTTATGAATTACTGTGAAATATAAAATGGATAAAACTTCATCACTACAGACATTTCAGACAGCAGCAGGGCTGGTAGAAGACTGATCTTAAATTGTATTTATTGAGGTCATCAACACTAAAACTGATACTGGATCATTGCTTGCTGAACTAAGATAGCCGCCAGAGCATTCAGCTACACAAGTTTTTTTTTTTTTTTAAGCTCAGAGTAAGTCATACTGTGTTCTAAGCCACATCCACTAGACTGTGAGACTGTGAAACATCATGGATGATCGATTACAAATGCGGTAAGTGGAAAAATGTCTTTAACAGTTAGATAATAATAATAATAATTCATTTATTCATTCATTCATTCATCCATTATCTTATTCGCTTAATCCTGATCAGAGTTGCATTTAGTCCCCTACACCCTCACTGAGCACAGTGCAGGGCTTTACAAACATTTCGTAGCCAAGCCTAGGACAGGGCGCCAGTCCATCAGTGGGTACACACACACACACACACACACACACACACACACACACACACACACACACACACACACACACACACACACACACACAAACACAAGCACATTTTTTCAAGAACCCAATTCACCTAATCTCAATGTTTTTGGACTGTGGGGGAAACCATAGAGTCCAGAGGAACCCCACGCATACATGGGAAGAATAAACTCCATCCAGATGGGTACTTGAACCCAAAACCTATCTATAAGTACAAACTAGTAACTACACAAATGAATTCTGCAATCAGAGTGTAAATTCCAATAGTTTTACAGTGCTTATTGTTAATTCATATTCATATTTTCTTATATCCGGAATATTTCATGTAGATTTTTGTAAATGTACATTTTAGTCACTTCTTACTTTTTCTAATTATATTATATATTATTTAATTATGATTTTATATGATTTTATTAAATAATATATAATATAATTAAATAAAAGGGTTTAACCTTTGGTAAATGTATATTGTACGTACGGTTTATATAAACAACTTATAAGCACGCTTGAGGAAGAGAAATTGATTTCAATAACGTAGTTTATAAAAGCTTAAATTTTATATTAAAGCTTGATATAAGTATTACAAAAAGATTTATTGATATAAATACTGTAATAAAGTTCAAAGTATCCTGTAAATATTGTACTGATAGCACGCTTGGGGCAAAACAAAACGTTTTAAAAAGCGTAATTTATCATTTAATTGAACGTCTACGCTGTCACTCAAATTCAGTTTAAATCCTCCCTTCATTCTCATTGGATGTAAACGTTGCACATGCTAAAGAAATGGACCAATCAGCGGGCTTCGCGCGGAATTTCGAACACTTTCAAACATGGAGACGCGATGTGACGTATATCCTTCCGCCTTTCCAAATAAACAATATAGTTCCCCATAGTGAAATGTAAGTAGCAAGCCTTTTTGGAACATACAACTAAACAATATTACTATAATTAATGTGTCTGTGTTGTAAATGTATTTGTAAGAATTATTATATGAGAAACATCGCTTTATTTCTATATATTGTTGTTTTGCGGAAGGATACCGTTAGTGCCCATCGTGCACATAGGTAGAGGCGGTGAGAACAGTTAGTGTGGCAGGGTGATGTCCTTGTATTTTATGGCGAATTTAGTTTTTAACACGGATTAAAACCTTCAGGATTGATTTTAATTAAGGTAAGGTGAATTACTTTTTAAGTTTAGACTGTACTGCTGATTAAACAAATGAGAATAACTACTGGATATTAGTTTAAGGCTCATAAGAAGTTACGGCTCAGTTGCAGGTTAGCATGATGGCTGCTTCGTGTTTAAAATAATGAATTAGATAGTATACCTGACATTAAATCACGATTTTAAAATAGCATTTGTTTACACTCTCTTGTATGAGTTGTATCACTGTTTTACAGCTTGTTTTGTATGACTATACTGTCGATGTACGTTAACTTGAATGAAATTTGCAGTGTTCTGTATTGTCAGGGTTGCCAGATTCTCCAGCCAATTTATGTCTAAATTCTTAAGTTAAAACCAATAACTCTTCAGTTTTTCCAGATTCAGCTCGAGTTAGTGAGAAACCCACAGTCTGGCATTTCTAACATTCTCCTGCCTTTGGTTACTGGCTGGACGGGCATTTTTAATGCAAAATTTCGACCAAATAGCCAAAATATAGCTGCATAATGCAGACAAATGTGGTCATTACATTATAACATGTCGGACAAAGGGCAATACTGTACTAATAACTAAAGTTTATTAGTATTAATACTATATATGTGTACATTTATTTAATTGATTCCAGCAAATGAATGCCTACCAATCAGTGTACATAAAAGAATAAACTGCTCAAGTCTGAAAGTAATCTGAACTTTCCTTGTAAACTTATCAGCAGCCACGTTATATTGTGTCCACGTGTTTATAAGTCCAGACAGGACATGAGGGATTTAACTGAGCTATAATAATTTTACGTTATCTTGAGATCACGACTTTTTTTCACAATCATAAGAACATTGAGTTGTCTTGTGATAATGGAACAGAAAAATCGAGCTAAGTTACTTCTTTTTGGACTTTCATATGTTTTAAAATTTCTTTCTCCTGTCTGTGAGGGTTTTATTGTCTTCTTTCCCCGGCTAGGTAAGTTGAAGATGCCTCTGCTTGGTAAGATTGTGGTGATCAGGAGAAATGGTGCAGATGGGACAGAGTTTCCCCTGACAGCATCCTGCCTGTTTGGAAGGTCAGTGTTGTGAAAACCTGTATGATATGTCAATTTGGTTGTTAAAAATATTGTACTTGCACATAACTGGTGATACCTGAGTTGGGTGGGACTAATCTCAGTGACGTGAAATATGATGTAGGAAGCCCGACAAGCCAGTGTAAATGTGGTAAGGGCACGTGGGCTTTAGTCCTCACCCTGGGCTCGTGAACAGATCAAACACCAGGGTCTTCACAATTAATACATAATTGCCTGGTAGAGATTATTAGATAATTACAATTATTTTAAGTTGTAGTTATTTGAGAAGCTGGCCATGGTTATTTTCCACAGTTATCTTTTAATAGTCGTGTTTATGTTGCATTTGTGATTTTTCTGTATTTATTGTGAATAAAAGCAATCAAAAATGTAATGGATCTATAAAACTGCTCTAACTTTTAGTATTATTAAAGCTTATCAGGGATGTTTGTGTGTTTTAGAGGTTTAATTGTGTCTGCAGTTAGCTTGGAGTTATTGAGTATAGACAAACAGCAGGACCGAGTGCATTAACTAAAGACATTAAGTGTAGAAATTTCACAATAAAAGTCTCTGTCATGTAATAATGGTAGTTGTTCAGCACTGCTATTGGGAAATGCACCACTGACCATTCATTCATTCATTATCACACCCGCTTAATCCTTATTAGGGTCGCGGTTCACCACTGACCAGTTAAGGCCAATTTGTAGTTATGCATGGAGTCCATGTGTTACCTATGCTTGTAGCATTCATTTATACTTCTGGTTGGAATCTGCAATGCGCTGCAATTACACCACCAAAACATTAGGTATCGATGGGGTTTCTATGCTGCCAACTGACAGTTTTGTAGTACGGTGACAAGGAATCTTAAAGATGTTTGTATTTTCTGACTTTCTTGGTGAACCTCTCCTCAACTTGATCCATAATTGTACCAGAGCCGGTTTCTCTCCTGCGTTTCTCAGCTTGTAATAATTTTAATGATGGTTTCCGTGAAGGTGTGGATATGATGTGGCGGACCAATCACAGCTGGTCAATGTAATGTAGCCAATGTAATGCATAGTTACATTTCTGGGAAGGTGTGCGTCAGGTTACAACCCAGAAGTATAAATTGACCTTTAGTTTGGCCACTTTTATTTTTATTTTATTTATTTTTTGACAATTTTAATTGTCAGTTAAAATGATCATGACTGCTCTAGCTTATACCTTTTTAATTAGTTTGTAAGACCACTTCAAAAGAATTATTTGTTCTTAAAGTACATGCAGCAGAGATTTGAAGAAAAAAAACTAATGTATTGTTTCAAATATTAGGAAGCTGGATTGTGATATTCGGATTCAGCTGCCACAGGTGTCAAAGGAGCACTGCAGAATTGAGCTGAATGAAAATAAAGAGGTAATAGTAGGCTTTTTACCAGGAAATATCTGATTTGTAGTTTTCAAACACATTTGTAATAAAGCTGTCATTTCTTCTGTCTTTGTCTTGCAGCTTATCTTGACAAACTTGAGCTCTGTGAACCCGACTCGAATCAACGGGGAGAGCTTGCAGCAGTCTGAACGTTTGAAACATGGTGATCTAATCACAATTATTGATCGTTCTTTCAGGTATGTGTGTATATAAGTTGAGTAATATAAGTATAAATTGTTAATTTCTTGATGATTTTAGTTTACTTAATATGAAGTATTGAAAATGACGGCCATTAATAGCTACTAATATTAAGTTTGTCATGTCACGCAGGTTTGAGTACCCGCCTCCTTCGACTCCGAAGAAAAAGAGATCGTCTACAACTGAGAAAGGAGAAACGGTCAAGGTGAGGTTCAGTAAGGTGTGGTAGTACATGTCTAACAGTCTTCATGTCCAGCACAATACAAAATCTCTGAAAATTAAAACAATTGTGACCACTTGATTAAAAAAAAGCTAAATTTTGGATTTCACTGTCCAAAGCTATAGACAAATAAAACTTTCTGTAATTAATGGATTCTTCTCATTTATGAGTGAAATTCACACATTTGGGTAAGTTCACATTACCAGGCTGAAGTGACTCAAATCCAGCCTTTTGCCTTAATATGGCTTGTTTACTGTCCTCCTGAGCAAAACACCATCACACATCAGCTCTTATTAAACATTATCTTATCTTAAAAAAAAAAAAAAAAAAAAAAAAAAAAAAAAAATTCCTAGGTGAAGCGCCGTAATTGGCTGCCCTCCTGGCAAATGCAAATGCAAATGTTGGGGCCTCTATTTTGTTGTACTTGTACTTGCACAATGACAAATAAACATTATCTTATCTTATCTTATCTTAGCTACTAACACTGTTTTACCAGTTTTACTAAAACTTGTCGTCTCACAAATACAGGGTTGCCAGGTACCTCCTACCAAAACAATCCCAAAATATACCTCAATTGTGAAAAGTGATTAATAGCTCACTGCTTTTAGAGTGTTGGCTTGTCAGCAAATGCACTTATGCTGGTTACAAGTTGCTCCTTCAATGGGTGATCGATTACAGAGCAGGTGATGGTTTCAAAATTACTATTTTTAAATACACTTTTTATTTTGTGACCATGGCGTGTTTAACTGCTGAATTGAAATGGGCTAGGATTTCTTTTAGCTGAGATGAAGTGAACATAATGCTGGGCGATTAAAACAATTTCAATTTGTTTCATGATCAATTTTTCCTCAATGTTAAGCTGGGACAGTAGAATTAGATAAGCGTTAAGGTTTTTTTTTTTCTTCACATTTAAGCACTTTGACAAATTTAATATCGTGATAATTATCGAGATCGATCAATATAGAAAAAATATCGTGATACATTTTTTTAGCCATATTGCCCAGCTCTGTGAACATGCCTCACATGATGCCTGATAATGGACTGAACTGCTTTTGCTTGATCACTGATATACATTTTTACCATTCATTACAAATCTGCTTTGGCCTGTCTGAGATATGACCTGATTGCAGTCACTGCTTTGGCTGGTTGCTGCAGAAAGTCTGTGGTAGTAAAGCAAGACGATTGCTTGTGTCCTGCAGAAATTAAACCTCTATTGTTGTGAGTGGAAGGCAAATTTTATTTATTATAGCTCAATTTCTGTGGGATTGAATAATTTTACACAAAACCTATACATTAAATTAAAACGGACAAAAAGCATCAAGTGAATATTAAATTAAATGAAAGATATTACAACTAGCCATGTATATTGAGGGGAAAAATGTCCACAAATACAATTTTTGACTATTATTCATTTTTCATGTGTTTCTTTATATATTTTCTTTATATTGGACCTCTTATTTCACAGGTGTTACAAGACCAACAGGTGAAGAGCACCCCTGGTTCTACAGACAAGAGGAAGTCAGAACATTCTTCAGGTGAGCAGCTATGAGATCGAATATAACAGTAGTTTCAAACATCTTAAGCTAAATTATTGGCTTTTTTACTTTTATGACCATGTGAGAATGTGCTGCGTTGTGTTTTCAGACACTTGTTTGAAAGATGGATCCAACCTGCCAATTTCTCAGGACCTTCAGGTCACAAAGGGAGATGATGGTCAGCAGAATACAGAAAACACCATGTCTCCTTTCTCTGAGCTTTATCATATGGTCAAGCGAGATCTGGCCTCTAAATCCCCATGGAAAGCTGGACCTCAACCTAAATCTCCTCTTGCAACACCTCAGGTTGACAAGAGCCCGAGAAAGGTTTTAGGCTCCTGTGCAGATTTACCCATTGACAGTGATGCGCCAGTGACTCCAAAGTCAGCTAGGAAGAAACGAAGATCCTCAAATGTCAAAGCTGCGGACAGCATAGAATCTAGTGATGTTAAAAGCCCGGTCACAGCAGACCCAGTGGAGACCTCCGTGCAAGTACAAGCAGTTACACCAGCTGTTCAGGATTCTCCTGCCAAACAAACAAGGCGTTCGTCGGCGCCCATCACCCCCACAGCATCTGGGGCCAGTGTGACGCCGTTATCTCAGAAGAGAGCCTCTGGTGTTACGCCACACAAATTCAGTGCTGAGGAGGTGGTACAGCAGATTCTGTTTGATGGTTCTAATGTTGAGAATACACCCAAGACCCCAAAAGGCAGGAGAAGTGCAGTTTCTCAGCCTCAGAGCCCAGCAGTGTCCCCAAAAACTCCACAGACTCCTATGAGCCACAAGTCGGAGCCTGAATCTGAAGCGAAACAGTCTCCCAGGACCTCTCCAAGAGCAAATGCGGGCAAACGGTTCCAAGTCCAAGATGTGTCGAGTGCAATTGGGACCACACCTGCCTCCAGTAAAAGTAAGACTCCTACTATTTTTGCAGTTTGTCAAAAATGAGCACGGCAGCTTTGAAACAAAAGTGGTAATTAAGGACGAGCTTGTAGTAAAGCTGGGTGATATGGCCAAAAATGTTATCACAATAATTATTGAGATTGATCAATATAGAAACATTTATCATGATATTACATTTTCTATCTCTGTCATAGTTTTAAACATCTTTCTTAAAACATCAGACTGAATATATGAAATGTTACTATTTAAAATATTACATTTTTTATTGGAGGAACATAATATTGTAGCGTCCGGCTGGACATGTTGAAAGGATGGACGAGAAAGACGTTTACAGTCGTCGCTTTATTGTTGAAACTTAGTGATTGCTGTCGTCTGCAGCCACTCCAAAATAACAACAGGTTAGAGAGCCAAGCTAACAGGCTAATGCTAGCACTCAGGCTGAACACGCACTTGCACAGCGAGCCCCCCTCCTTCTAACACACACACAGCGACCCCATGCTGTATTTCCTGGCCTTCCTACACTCTCCCCTAAACACAACAGTGCGTTTTGGCGGTGCTGGTGAGGAGGAGCTAACAAGCAGCAGTATTAGACTTCTGAACTCACTGTCAAACTGCTTAGACGTGAAATGGAAACAAACGGTAATGCTTATCGAATTCTATTGTCCCCACTTATCATCGTCATTGAGGGAAAAAAATCAATATCATTTTTATCACCCAGCACTAGCTTGTACAAGAGCTGAAACTAAATTGACCAAATAAGCATTTATTTCTATAGACGTGCTCACTGTATAATCAACTTTTATTTTCTTCCTGCACCCAAACTACATTTATTTCTGTACTTTTTTTTTTTTTTTTTTTTTTTAAAACATCTGTTTATTGGGTTTTACCAGAAAAAACATACATCAATTTAAGAGAATAACCACAACACAATGAAAATAGAAAGCATAAGCAAACAAATAATAATTAAGTAAAAAAATAGAAAATAAATTAAAAACAAACAAAAAAAATAAGAATTTCTTACAATATATGTTGAGTTCTGTTACAAGAATCAGTGAATTTAACTATTAAAATATTAGAGGGATATAAGACATAAAACATTGGGGACCTTAACATACATTATGGAAGAGCAAAGGAAGATAACTTTTCAACGTAGATGAAAAAAGGGTCCCAAACCTTATGAAATTTCCATATTGAACCAGCCCTAATGCATCTAATTCTCTCTAGTTTTGCTACACTACACATTTCTTGGATCCACATGGTATAGGAAGGAGGTACAGAAGATTTCCATTTTAATAATATTAATTTTTGAGCTAAAAGAGTAACAAAGGATACAAAGTCAGCCTCCGTATTTGAGAGAGAAACGGATGAAGGGATCACACCATTATTTCTGTACTTTGAAGAAGAGACTGCAACATTGTGTAGTAAACAATGCTGATGGTTTATGAATGTCATAATTATTTGTGAGCTCCTTTTCCATCTTTCCATCTTACAAAGTTTGTATAAAGGTGTAAGATTCTGTGCCACTTGCATGTGAATTCACTAACTGGTAACTAGTCAGTAGGTTTAGTCAGAAGTTATCGCCATGGCATAGACTCCCTATTGCCAACTAATGTTCTGGCAGTGTGAATGGAGAGCAAAGCAAACACCTGCACAAGTAAAATCTCATCAGCGTAGACTACGTTAATTGAACACAGAAACATAAATCAGCCTTAACGGTTATTCTCTCCTAATAGAGATCAAAGTTAAAAAGTGCATTGATTGTGTCTCACAGGTAAAGGCCAAGCTTCTGGGAAGAAGCACAAAGGTGATAATTTACCCCTTCCTGTGCCCAAGAGAAAGCGAGTATCCTTTGGTGGTCAGCTGAGTCCTGAACTTTTCGACAAACGCTTACCACCCGACTCCCCTCTTCGTCGAGGGGCGACTCCTGGAAGACGCAGCCTGGGTATCTCTCGAAAACCCCAGTCTCTCCTCAGACGAGCATCTACCATTGGCCTAATGGTAAAGCTTCAAATGGCTGTTACAGCTTTTTCTTCTTCAGCTCACTTCTTTGTAATTCGCCTAATTTCAAATGTGACTTCTTGTTCATAGGGTTTACACCTTGACAAGACTCTTCCAGAGAGTCCAGGTAAGAGCGAGTCCCCTAGACGGGCATCGTCTCCTGGTAAGAGTCCTAAGGCCTCACCAGCGAAGACTTCAACCCCAGCAAAGTCCACAAGCAAGGAAGCCAAGACGCCATCTCCAAAAAAGAGCAAATCTCCAGCCAAGACGCCATCTCCAAAAAAGAGCAAATCTCCAGCCAAGA
>BRDA01013976.1:37830-63496 GCA_036984385.1 Crenuchus spilurus
TCCTCAGAAGGCTCGTCTACTAAAGTACGACGAAGAGGAGTCTCCCTAGAAGCCGCAGTGTGTGAGGACCCCTTAGAGATCTCGTCCTTGTCTTAGAGGAAAACGAACAAGTCCACTACCCCACGACTAGAACGACTGACTTTTTGCTGGGACGTGAGATCCACAGACCCATTCGCTCGGTAGTGGACCGTTTCCACAGAAGTGACTACGTAAAGAGTGCAGGGTCGTTTTTCAGTCAGCAAGATCAGCACCCCATCACCTGAACAAGCAAAAGGAGATTCTGTTCCTGCTCTAGAGATTCCCCAGGAGTGTGTGACGCCGAAGATCCCTCTGAGGAGAAGCAGCATGAAATCATCTGCTCGGAAGACTCCTAAAAGCGCTCTGAAAAGTGCGTTTGAGGTTATACGTTCAAGACGCAGTGGTGCTTCACGAGCTAATTTGAAAGGTAAGCCTTACTGGATTTACTAGTTCTTTGGTCTTCAGCAGAGGGGCACATGTACGGGAATTCTGGGCCAGTGTTGATGCACGCATCTGCTTTTGCTGATATAGGAATATTTATGAAATGTAGAAATTTGGACTTACTACTACAAACATTTTCAAAATACAAAATATAAATTGATAAAATGTAAAATGAGTAAAACCAAATGGTTTAGCCTTTATTTCAGTGTGTACAAATGCAGTAAAAAAAATAAATGCTGACGTTGCATTTATAGGCTATTAATTAAATGTACTAAAGTTATTGTCCTGTATCAGTGTGTGTTTGTCATCACTGTGCATTCCTAATCTTCATTAACAACTTCAGTGGTGGTGTCTTTATTCTGTATATTTTGTATCTCTTTGCTTTAAGTTGTCAGTTCTTGGGCTGATATTGTGAAGTTTGGGCAGACTAAACCTCAGCCTGAGCATTGTATTAAGAAACCTGCTGCCAAGCAAAAGGCACCTAAGCAGATAAAAGGGCCAAAAAGGGTAAGTTGTTCCACTTTTTTACACCTAATTTAGCCAAAAATTTTACTTGAAAGCTCAGTTCTTGCTGATTTGTGCTGTAGGTGATGCATATTTTACTCTTGCAGACCCCTGTACGCAGACTAAAAAATATGACCAGCACTGGTCATGTAGACTCTCCTGCTACCATTGTTGTAGGCAAAGCCTATGTGAGGAGAGCTCAGCCAGTTGGTGCTGCCCCTAAAATAGTACCTAACATTGTGATGTCCAAGAAGGATATGAAAATGGATGAGGATCTTACAGGTGTGCTGAATTTTGATTATTTAGGTTTAATATGCTTTTTTTCGTCTATGTGCAGTGGCTAAAGTATTGACGTGTGTTTTCAGGAGTTGCAGACATATTTAAGACTCCAGCTAACAGCAAACGGAAGAGCGTCGTTGGTAATCGTGAATATCCAGAAACCCCTCTTGATGCTCCTTCTGGCTCTTTGACTGAAATGTCAGTGATGAACACTCCAGAGGAGTCAGGTGAGTCACAGCTGTCTTATGAATTGTATTTCTGCAGATATACTTTGTAAGTTGTCATTGATTGTGAAGTCACTACTCATTTACACTCCATTTAAACTTGAAAGGTGAAATGGTGGTGTCCCCCATGAATATTGCCTCCGTTGCCAAAGCCGGGTGTTACAACAGCGATGCTGTCACTCGACTGCTGCAGGACAGCCAAAATGCTAGCTTAACTGGCAATGACCTCCCTATGATGGATGAATCACGCAACCTTCCCGTCAGTGAAACGATTTCAGTTCCAAAGATGCCCACTGATGACCTGATGGAGAAAAATGACAACAGCTCAGAGCCTCAAATGATGATGATTCAAACACCGCAACGCGATCCTGCCCCATTGGAATGCTTTACAGGAATCAAGAAACTTATGAGAACACCCAAACAGAGGGCTGAACCTATTGAAGACCTGAGAGGCAAGTTGCTCAAGACACCAAAGGAGCCAAAACCAGCTCAAGAAGAGAATTTTGAAGGTGTTAAGGAACTCCTTAAGACCCCCAAACAAAAGGCAACTTCAGTAGAAGATCTGTCTGGATTAAAGAGAATGATGAAAACACCCAAACAGAGGGCTGAACCTACAGAAGACCTGAGAGGCAAGTTGCTCAAGACACCAAAGGAGCCAAAACCAGCTCAAGAAGATAATTTTGAAGGTGTAAAGGAACTCCTTAAGACCCCCAAACAAAAGGCAACTTCAGTAGAAGATCTGTCTGAATTAAAAAGTTTGATGAGGACTCCAAAAGCAGATAACATCCCTGTAGTGTGTGCAACAGGCTTGAAGAAACTTACAAAGACGCCCAAGGTCAAGACTGAGCAAAAGGAGGATCTAACAGGAGTGAAACAATTAATGCAGACGCCCAAGTTTAGAGGAGAGGCAGTAGAGAAGGCATTTGGATTGAAGAGGTTGTTGAAGACTCCTAAAGAGAAGAGAGAACCTGTTGAAGAAGACTTGACTGGTGTTCAGCAGATGATGAAGACTCCTAAACAAAAGAATAAGCCTGTTGAAGAAGACCTGACTGGCATTCAGCAGATGATGAAGACACCCAAACAGAAACCTGAACCAGTTGAGGCTTTAACAGGCATGAAGAGGTTGCTTCGGACACCCAAACAGAGAAGTGAGCCTGTCGAAAATGAGTTTGGAATTAGTCAGTTGATGAAGACACCCAAGCAAAGAGAAGGTGAAGCTGAGGATCTCACTAGCCTTGCTGTACTTGATCCTGAACCAATGAGCAAATCAACCCCTGAGGTTCAATCAGCTGAGGTACAGACTCTGGTTCCACTCATTTCTTAAACATTTTTTAATGCTTCTCTTGTTTTCTGAAGTTTTTTTTTTTTTTTTTAATAATTTGGTCATAAATTTGTTTGCAGATACAAGAACCTTCTGTGACTTCAGATTTGACCGTTGAAGGTAAGTAAATGCACCGTTGAACTGATGGTTTTTATGGCAGGGTTCCTGCGGGGTCTTAGTCTAAAATTCAAAACTTTAAATTTAAGGCCTTAAAGTCTTAACAGCCAGCTATCCATCAAAGGTTTTACATTAAATTTAATAGTCTTAAATTTTTACTTTTCATTCCAGAGAAGTGTGCTCTAATTTCGCGTGTTTAGAATTTAGTTTTGCTAACTTCTGCTAACGTTGACTAAATGCATCAATGTAAACGTACTTAAGTACGGGGCTACCGGTGTGAGCTGTTGTCATTAAACTACAAATCACTTGATAACTGCATGATGACACCCATGAATACACTGTTGTCAACGTTCGTTGCTATATTTAGCGAGTTTTCAGCAATTAGTGACGCATCTATTGACTTATCCCGGTGGTGTTGGATGTGGCATTGAGTTTGTGCCACAATTCTGAGCGCGGATGTGTTGAGTGAGTAAAAAGATTTTTGCATGCACATGAACTCAATATTGTATACAAATCTCTCCTGCGCACTCAACCTCTCTCTGGCTAATTGAGAATGACATAAAGAAGGAAGTCAAATACCCTGAGAAGGGCATACAAAGACAAGCTTGTGCAACTCAACCCTTGAAACTGAGATTGGAGATGAAAAAGAAGTCGGACATGTGTAGGGTGAGGTTGTATTTAGACATGCTAGTGTTGTGTTGGTAAGGTTACTTGTGTTGACAATGTAACTAGTTTGATCTGTTCTAATATTGAATGACATTAATCTTTTTCTATAACTGAATTAATAAAAAATAAAATGTTTTGAGAATATCATCATAAGATCATTAGAATGTTTCTGGCAATTTGTCGTGATGGTATTAAATTTCACTTAGAAAGGTCTTAAAAAGGGCTTAAATTTAACTCGCTGAAACCTGCAAGAACCCTGTTACATGTAATAGTTACTTTTTACACAAATAATCACTTATTTTGTCCATTTTAATTAAGCTTCTAAAGAGGATCCTGAAGACAAAGAAAACACCTGTCTGGCCGAGGACATGTGTAATGAAACAAAAATGTTACAGGAAGAAGAGGTTGGCACAGGTAACTTCAAAGAACCAGTCCACGATTTAGTTTCTGAAGCTCTCGGCCACGTCACAGCTGCCATGCCATCTTTGCCTACACCTAAGAAAGAAGCTAAATTGCCCTCACCTGCTAAGAAGACTCGATGTGGTGGTCGAGTAAAATCTTCAGAGGAATCGCAGAAGGTTGAGGCTGTGTGCCCTGTAACAGCAGAAAGCAAAGAGGAAAATATTACTGTGGAGAATGTACCTACACTCTCTGCTCCTGTTAAAGGTAGGAGAGGGAAGACCGTCATCGAATCGCTAGAGCCTGTCTCTGTGCCGAGTCCTGTTAGAAAGTCTGCTAAAGGAAGGGTTCCTAAGTACCAAGTTGAGGACAAGGAGGCAAATCACACACAGGATCTGACTACATCTCAGGCTTTTGAGGAAGTGTCTAAATATCCTCCTGCAGTTAAACAAAGGAGGGGAAGAAAAGCTGAGCAGTGTGTTGAGGTTGAGCCAGTTTTGCAAGTAAATACTGTTACTGGTTCAGGACCTACTGAACCTTTGGCAAAGGTAGAGGCTTCCTTGAAGTCACCAGCTGCTGTTAGTAAAACAAAAAGGGGAGGAAAAGCCAAATGCAAAGTGGATAATCCCCCAGAAATTCCTGCTCCAGAAGAGTTGAAAACGTGTGACCCTGCAGTTGAGAGAGAAGTTTCAACAGAGAGTGTTGAACTTATGCCTACAGTAGAGGTGGCATCTCCTGTTAAAACTACAGGGACTAAGAAAGGCAGGGCAGCAAAGAAGGAAGCACCAAAATCCTCTCAAGCTGAGGAATCCAAACCCATTCCAGCCACTGTGGAGTCAGGCACTACAAGCGCTGATGTACTGGTGACTGAACAACCACAAATACCTGTGAACAATCCTGGACGTGGAAGGCGGGCAAAACTAAGTGATTTGAAAGACCTGGCGGTGGTCAGTGAGTTGGTGCCACCTGAAGCTGATCATAAGCCAGTGGTACCAGCAGTCAACTCTGACAGACAGACAAAGTCCAAACGTCTGAAGGCTCAGCTAAGTGAGGATGCTGATGATCAGCTTACTGCTGTTGAAAGCAGTGATGCAGTCACTGACACTGAGGAGCATTTAGACACTGAGGTGAAAAATGTCAGAGGTAACAGGAGGGCAAAGCAGCCAAAAGCAGCTCGGGTCTCAGCTGAAGCTCCAAAGTCTGTGGAGGACAAGTCTGAAGTTGACGGTGATGCTGTCAAACGGTCTGAAGCCACTGCAATTAAATCGGCGCGAGGGAAAAGAACCGTTGCCACTGCAGTTGACCCAGAAGGTCCTATAAAAAGAGGACGACGTGCTGACGCAGTGACTCCTCCGGTTGTCAAGCCTAGTCGTGGCAGAAAAGCTGTTGTAAAAGTGGACCAAGAAGATGCCACTGCTGTAGAAGAACCAGTCAAGGGTGCTGAGACTGACAAAACTACAGTTACCCAGGACAGTTCTGCTGTGTTGCCTGCTGTTGAAGATGCTGTACGGGAGGTACCAGCTAATAGAGGAAGAGGGAGAAATACTAAAGCTAAGACTTTGGTCAATGAAGCAGATGCTGCCACTGCTATAGAACAACCAGTCAAGGAAGCAGAGGCCGATAAAATCCCAGTTACCCAGGACAGTTCTGAAAGTGCCGTGTTGGCTGCTGTTGAAGATGCTGTACGGGAGGTACCAGCTAAGAGAGGAAGAGGGAGAAATACTAAAGCTAAGACTTTGGTCAATGAAGCAGATGCTGCCACTGCTATAGAAGAACCAGTCAAGGAAGCAGAGGCCGATAAAATCCCAGTTACCCAGGACAGTTCTGAAAGTGCCGTGTTGGCTGCTGTTGAAGATGCTGTAAGGGAGGTACCAGTTAAGAGAGGAAGAGGGAGATGCACTAAAGCTAAGGCTTCGATCAAAGGTAACTCAGCTAATCATGCAGATGTCACTGCTGTAGAAGAACCAGTTAAGGGAGCAAAGTCTCCAGCATCTGAAACTGATGAAGCTCCAGCTATCCAGGACAGTTCTAAAAGCGCCATGTTGGATGGTGTTGAAGATGCTGTACATGAGGTACCAGTTAAAAGAGGAAGAGGGAGGTATGCCAAAGCTTCACCCAAAGACAGTTCAGTCAATGAAGCAAATGACACAACAGTTGAAGAATCTGCTCAACGTAGAAGAGGCGCCTCTAAAAAAGCTGTTAATTGGAAGTCTGATCTTGTGACCTGTAAGAATTTTGAAGCGAGTAATCCTATAGCAGCAGAAGAAGAATCTGTACAAACGTCTCAAAAGATAGCTCAGCGCTCAGCTAAGGCCTCTTCTAAAGATACCACTGTGTCTGAGACCAAGCCATCTTCAGAAGCAACAGCCAAGGGCCGCAAAGGGAGGCTGGGAAAGAAACAGGAAGAACCACTAGCAGAGATGTCTGAAACTGTTGCTGAGGAAAATGCTTCAGTGGCCAAGAGAGGAAGAGCAGGCGCTTCATTGGTTTCAAAAACGGCTGAAGTGGCAGTCTGTCCAAGAAGGGGAAACAAAAGAAAGGAGAATGACGACATAGCTAGTCAAGCTGTGAGTGTGGAGTCCTTACCAAAGAGAAGGAGAGTCAAAGCAGCTATTCCTGAAGCCCAACCAGAAGTGACAACACTTGGCAATGGAAAGATGGCATCAGCAGAAGAAAATTCTGAAGTTGAAGTACAGCAAAGCAAACCAACTTCTAAAAAAGATGACCGCAAACCTATAAGGGGCAAAAGAAAGGCCGCTCAGGAAGTGGATTCTGTCCCTGCACAGTCTGAAGTCTTGGGTGAGTTACTTTAATGTTTAGCAGTTACATTAATTATAGTGGAACCTTGACTTACAAGTTTAATTTGTGAATGAGCTTGTAACTCAATTTGCTCGTATATCAAATTTCCCCCATTAAAATGAATTGAAATGCTATGAATTTGTTCCAGCCCCCCAAAAAGCACACCAATATTTTTTAATACAAAAAATGTACTTAATAAATAACAAAATAAAATAAAAAGTAATAGTACGTAATACAAGAGAATGTAAAAAAAATGTGAATACATTTACTAGTTTGAAGATCAGACGAAGATGCTGGCGGAGGAAATTTCATGCTCCATCGCTTAACTTGCACACTACACTTAAACTTTGCAATAAATTGTAGCATTTTCTTGCATAGTATGCAACACGCACATCTTGCTCATTTTTGGAAAATTTGACGGCTCTTGTCTTGGGAAATTTATAAGTTAATTCACTTTTAAATCAAGGTTTCACTTTGTTTGTTTGATGCAGATATGTGCTTTTTTTAATTAATTCCACTGCGGATAGAGTTCTAAAATATTACTTCAGTTTATTTTTTTGGGGTAAGGCCAAGTAAAAAAAAAAAATTGGTGATCATCCTTTTTCACCAAAATTTTGGGTCGGGGGGGAGGTGTTTTTTTTTTTTTTTTTTTTTTTTTTTTTTTTTTTGTGTTGTGGCGGCTTTTGGGGGTGTCGGCCAATCAAATGGCTGCGTGTCGTATGGTATTTGCATAAAGTTCTCTTGTGTGTTTATGGGGTCTATTTTGTAATTATTTGGGGTCTTTAAGAGGAGATTTTTGTATGTGTAATGATTGTTAGTTGTAGTCTAGTCTCGATGAGTTATTTTTAGTGTGTTTTAGTTAAGTTACCGTTAATGTGTGTCTTAGTCAGTTATTCTGTCTTATTTATAGAACCGGCCCTCCGTCTGCTTCTCTGTGTGTGAGTCTGCGCGCACGCTGCGATAATAATTATAATATATTACAGTTAGTTAAAATAATCCATTGTATTTTATTTCATTAGATAACAGGGAAATGAAACGAATTTTATTGGCCGACTGCAGTGTTTTTACGATGCTGGCCACTACAAAAGCCATGATTTGCATCACAAAAACGACCGGCCATTGTTATTGACAGTTAAGTGTACTGATTTCGGTCACGTCATTGGAAGCATGCAAAATTTGAATGATTCTAGGCCAGACTAGGGTGTTTGGCGCGTTTTTTTGTGTTAAAAAAAAACAACAAAAAAAAACCGGTCGGGTGCTTTTTAGAGGGTCGGGCGGGGATGATCACCAATTCTTTTTTTTTTACTTGGCCTAAGTATTGCAAAATCAAATTCAGATTTTGATTGTAATTGGACAGTTTGTTGTATAGGCTGAATAAATGGGTACTGTATGCCTGCAACTGCTTGGTTTGTTTTTCCTGCTGATGTGCACCTGATTCCTAATTCAGGGTTCGTACAGGTGCTTGAAATCCTGGAAAATGCTTGAATTTTGACGTTTTGTTTTCCAGGCCTGGAAAGTGCTGGAATTTTGGAGAAAGTGCTTGAAAATACTTGAAATTCTAACTGCTTTTACTTTACAATAAATAACTATCTGATTAAATAAGGACCTGGCAACCCTGGTCGGTTATGGCAGCAGTAACATGACGGGAGGCTGCGTTAGCTTAGCCTGCTAGCGTATGTATGCGCACCGCCAGCTGGATAAGATAAACATGCGGTGAAGAACATTGGTATTTAAATTGTGTGAAACTGTCACCAAAAAATCCATAATTCCTGCTATTTACTTACTTAGAAGTATTTTTTTTTTCTCAGTAGCATAGTCGCTGTGAAGTGTGGAGAATAGTTTTGTGATATATTTATTATCGCAGAATTGCAGTTTTGAGATCACCGTTTCATTAATTTACCACAGCTGAAAGGTGCTGGAAAGACTTGAAAATGGGCCTTAAAAGTGCTTGAATTTTACCTTGTAAAAGGTGTACTAACCCTGTAATCAGGATTTGTTTTGTCGGAAGTAAAAAGAAAAAGGAAAAAAACAGCCCTTGGCTCCCCAAATAATGTAAATATTACATTAGTCACAGGCATATTAGTTGAGATGACATTAGGAACCAGGGAGGTATAAATTACTTTAAAACTTTAATGTATGGTCAACTACATTGAGCTTTCAGATTTATATTACTCAACAGAAGATGCCTGCCTTCATTAAGTAACTGCTTTTATCTTCATACAGAGTCCACCCGTCGACGAGGGACCAGAGGTCAGAAAAAAACAGAGGAGGAAGTCGCTTCAGCTCCTGTGAGGCGGACAAGGAGAAAGTGAAGCAGTTCTTAAGATTTGTTGTAAATATTCGAGTTAAAGTCTGTTTTTTTTATATATTTAGTGAGACCATAAAATTGAGGTTTTTTTTTTTTTTTTGTCTTTACTTTTTGATAAGTTCAGAATTATATTTTTTTAAGCTTTAAAGAAATGGGGCATTTAAACATTTTCTTTTTGGTCACCCTTACCCCTCTTATGTTTCTTGCTTGAAAATTGTAATTGTATCCTGATCATATACTCTGTTAATTGTTCCTTTAAATTTCATGTAGTGTCGTTTTAAAAAGAAAAAAAGAAAGAAATAAAAGCAATTTGAGGATAGAGGTTTTCCAAGCGGTCACCATGCATATGTGCACTTGTATTAAATTGAGGTGAATGTACCTGGTGTTTTTAATTTTGGCTTTGGTGTACATGCCTTTCCTCAATAAAGTCCATTGTGTTGCATCATGTATGAGGTTTTTTTTTTGTTTGTTTTTTTTTTACAAATTTTTATTAGCTTTTATAGGCTTTCAATTCCTGTTGGAGTCACCTCAACCACCACCCGTGATCAGCCACCTGCAGCCAGTCCACATTGGCACGCATTAGTGATTAAAGAGGTGAGTGGAGTCTCACCAGTTTATGAAAATGATTTGAGTGGAGCATTTATCCAGGACATTAGGATAATATCGCATTAGAGGAAATGACCTGGGAGCTTTTTCAGAGCTCGGAGAATCAGTATCTCTTGGTCTTATCAGAGAGAATTTAAACAGTACAGTTCCTGTCACTACTGGGATCCACAGAGACATGCAAGGTTTACCTTTGAGGTCTCCCATCCAGACCCCACCCTGCTTGGCTTCAGTGGATGTATTTGAAGTTTTCAAATCCTCCATCCCAAGCCATTTTTGGCTTATTAGTGGCTAATAATTTTCAGAGCACATACTATAAGTACTTAAAGGTAATAAGTACTTTAATTTAAAAAAAAAAGACGCTTTCAGTTTTAATAGATGTGGTTCAGTGGTTGTCGTTTTTACACACACACATATATATATATATATATATATATATATATATATATACACAAACAAACAGTGGTACCCTGAGATACGAGTTTCATTAGTTCTGTAACGGAGCTTGTAAGTCAGTCAACTCGTATATCAAACAAATTTCTAACATTTTAAAATAACATTTAATCAGTTCCAGCCCTGTGAAACATCTCCAAACCATCCTAAATGATGGACAAAAAGACTTGTTTTGAATAAAAAAACATATTTTACCAATGCATAACAAAATATTTAAATTTCAGATTTCAATAAATATTAGTGTAAAATAATTTTTGGGGAATTCTCGCTGTCGTATTTTAAATTTGTGGGGAATTCAATGCGTGCTGTTCAGTAAAATCTCTCTTCTCCCATTTCACTACAGCAACTGCTGCCAATTTCAAATTCAGCAACTGGCTGAAGAATGGGATACCATGGTTCGTTCTTTGCAGTTCAGTGCAAAAGTTTTCACTCAGAAGCAGCAGCAGCAAGTCTCCATATGTACAGTATGTTCAGGGCCAGCGCTCACATATGCGGATCACGGGTCTGCAAGAAATAATATTAACTGCATTTACCATAATTGCTGTATATATGTTATTCAAATTAAATAGGTTTAAGAGTTGAAAACATTTTTACTATTGATTTAAAAAAAAAAAAAAAAAAAGGATGCAAGAGGTAACACGTGAGAGAGAATGAGATGCCGGTGTTCTGTCGAGTTGTGCTACCCATCCATACGTGCTTTCTAAAGCCACTGCGCATGCGTCGACCTACACTTTTTAATTATTTCTTGTGTTTTTTAAATTATTTCTCGTGTTTTTTAAATAATAAATCTGTTTTTTGTGCATTAAACAACCTGGACACACTGTCATTGCATAGAAGTGTAAATGGAAATTAATACTAATAAATATAATTAGTTTAAAAAAAGCAGTTTGTAATGACCTCTCATTGCCATAACTTTATCATGAGTACAAAGTACAAAGTGCTTCTTTTGTATTTTTAAAGTTAAATACACACTAGGGTAGCACGGTTTGACAAGGTAGCATAACTCGACAGAACACCGGTGTTGTGCTGCCCATACTGAACTAGCAGCAACCACTCGTATCTTGGAATTTTGCTCGGATCTCGAACAAAAATACAGATGGAGTCACAGCTCGTATCTTAAACAATTTGTATGTTGGTCTGCTTGTATCCCAAGGTACCACTGTGTGTGTGTAAACGGATAGATGAAGAGAGAATTAAATTGCCTATTGAGCATTTGTAGTGTAATGTGAACTTTTGTAACATGCCTATTTTATTTAATCGTTTAATTCACAATGCAATTGTAAATACCATCTTCCCTTTATTCCATTTTATTACTCAATTTCCTGAAAAATGTTTTTACAAATATAAATCAGCAAAATAATTGTTTAGGTGTTGTGGGTTGTGGCACAAATTTATGTATATGTTTTACATGCTAGCATGCGCACACTGATACGTGTATACACGTCGCCTTTGTCATCAACAGCATAAAGCGTCACATATGTGCAGGTTTGCAAAAATGTAGTTGCTGGGAAAACTTCAGAATTGGCGGTTTGCATGGTTTTATGGTAAATAAAAGAAGGAATTGAATGAGAAAGTAAGATTTATGTTTTAAAGCTCATTGAAATGTGTGTGAAAAGGATCTGGCAACCCTCTATTTGAGAGACCATTGATTTTTAGTAAAACATACGTGTTAGTAGCAAGTCCATGGATCGGATACGTGTCTGATCTAGAACTACATATGAATGTGACTCACATCTGATTTGAAAATACAGGATTTGACATGTCCACACAGCCCTGAAAACATAAGATTTGAGTCACTTCAGCCTGGTAATGTGAACATAGCTATAGAGTATTTATATATTTGATTTGCATTGTGATAAAAAAAAAAAGAATAATTTATAAACATGTGTTGAAATGTATTTTAAAAATGATAAAACATTCTGACAAATCAAATAGTCTCCACTGCCAAAAAGAGTCATGAAAAGTTTTTTTTTTTTTTTTTTAGTTCATAATTTAACAACTAAAAAGGTAAACGGGTGTATATATTATATTTATTACACGTAAAGTGATATATTTCAAGCTTTTTTTATGTTGATACTATTTGACTAGTAATTTAACTCCAAATTAAGTGTTCTAATTGAGTTGATTTCTGATTTTCATGAACTTTTCAAGTTACTAAAAATACTTTAAATATGTCAATGTATGTGTAATGAATATAGAATATACTTTTGAATGAAATTATGAACACAAATGAACTTCCATGATAGTCTAATTTGTAAATAAATTTGTAAATCAAAACAGTGCAGTTCGCCTTTAATGTTGAGGAGGAGGAACTGAAGTTCAGCAGTGGAATTTGCTACGGGGCCGTAAAGGTTGTTGCACTTCGCCTCGATGTGTGGAGGGAGATTTAATTTGCTGCTGGATGTCTTTAGCTTAGCATACTAGCATTTTTCTCTGTTCTTTAGGAAGATGGAGACCGAGAAGGACATCCAGAGCACAGCGAGAGGCTACTACTGCAAGCTGTGTGATCTGAACACACCTAACTGTGAGTTTAACTGGAGTTCTAGCTAAACTAGCCTAGCTCATGTTATGTGACCACTAACTAGACACGTGTGCTTGCAGCCAGAAATATAAGTTACTTCCACACGTAGCTGGACGTATTCCATATATCTTATTTTTTTATTAATGTAATTTTGGTCACTTTAATAAAGTTGAGATTTGAGTGCTAGCTAGTTAGCATAGCTTACATGCCTTTGCAGTTTCTAATTCAGCTTTACTTACAAACATAAACAGTCACAGACTGACAGGATGAAGGGACTGGGGAAGATCTTCAGATGTAACCATTTGTCTCTTCAAAGAAGCCTAGAACTGTGCAGACTGGTTCTTTAGCTGGACACTAAAATAGCAGGACATGAAGAACATGTGAACTTTCGTGTTGGAGAGAACCTTAGACAGATAAATGGATCCTGGACCAAAGCTAACCAACCACGTTGTCTTGTCCAGGGGTGAGTCTAGAAGCCCATGTGAAGGGGAAGAAGCACCAGCACCTTTGCAGACTGCGCACCAGGAGGAAGGCTCAGGAGGAGAACAGCATCTTCGTCAGTGGCTTCAAACCGGAGACCTCCAGGACGGAGCTAACTGAGTACTTCCAGCAGTTTGGACGAGTGTCTGAAATCATCATGGACAAGCAGAGGGTTTGTGCACACGTCATCTACCACCCTGCAGAATCTAACTCCAACCTTAGTCTTGCACACCTGATACTGATAATGAAGGCCTCTAGGGCCAACTGAAATCTTTTGCACCCTTGGAATACAGTATAAGCCATAACTTTATAACCACATCTTTGTATCTACACTCGTCTATTTTATCAGCTACAATTACAGACTTCATCCATTTCTCTGTATACTTTGTTGCCCTCCTTGTTCTCTGATGGTCAGGACCCCACAGAGCTCAGCACTGCGTTAAGTGATGTGGTGGTGGTATGTTAGTGTGTGTTGAACTGCTGGACATTTAAACACTGTCCACTCTATTAGACACACCTATCCTGTTGGTCTTGTAGATGTAAAGTCAGAGACAGTAGCTCAGCAGTTTGTGTTGGTCCTCTGGTCCTGATGCTGTTGGCTGGTTGGTGCACTATTCTCACTCCAGCGGCAACACTGGTGTTTAAAAACATCAGCAGCTCTGCTAGCTCTGATGCAGGCTAACGCACTAACGCACCACCACCACATTGGTGTCGTAGCAGTGCTGAGAATGATCCACAGGGTCTGTGGTGGTCCTGACCACTGGATGGCCTACAATTGGTTTGTAGGACTACAAAGTGCTGATGAAATGGAAAATGACTAGATAGCAGGAGGTGTCTATGTAATGTTATTGTTTCCAACATGAATATGTTTCCTAATGTCTCATCTATTAACGTTCACTTCTGCTCCTCTGCAGGGTGTGTATGCCATCATAGAGTTCAGTGAGATTGAGAGCACACAGGCTGCGTTGACTCATTTGGAGCACACTCTGAATGGTCTGAAGCTGCGGGTGAAGCCCAGGGAGAAGAAGGGTTTCCATGTGGCCAGTAAAGAGAAACATGACTCCACCAAAAAGCCCCAAATCAGCCTGGAGAAACTCAACTACGACCTGTGCCAAACTGTCTCCGTAAGACCGCACTCGCATTTATACACACTCTGTGGCTGCCGTAGTCAAGTCTTCAAATAAAGGAACGCCTGAGCCTAATACTGGTCCTAACTCTGATTCTGGTCTTAAACCTGAGCCTAATGCTGGTCCTTACTCTAATGCTGGTCTTAAATCTTACCCTAGTACTGGTCCTAACTCTAATGTTGGTCTTAAACCTGACCATAACGTTGGTCCTAACTCTAATGGTGGTCCTAAACCTGACCCTAATACTGGTCCTAACTCTGATGCTGGGCTTAAACCTAATACTGGTCCCAACTCTAATACTGGTCCTAACTCTGATGCTGGTCCTAAACCTGACCCTAATGCTGGTCCTAAACCTGACCCTGCCAAACTGTCTCCGTAAGACCGCACTCGCATTTATACACACTCTGTGGCTGCTGTAGTCAAGTCTTCAAATAAAGGAACGCCTGAGCCTAATACTGGTCCTAACTCTGATTCTGGTCTTAAACCTGAGCCTAATGCTGGTCCTAACTCTGATGCTGGGCTTAAACCTAATACTGGTCCCAACTCTAATACTGGTCCTAACTCTGATGCTGGTCTTAAACCTGACCCTAATGCTGGTCCTAACTCTAATGCTGGTTTTAAACCTGACCCTAACGCTGGTCCTAACTCTAATGCTGGTTTTAAACCTGACCCTAACGCTGGTCCTTACTCTATAGCTGGTTTTATACCTGACCATAACACTGGTCCTAACTCTGATACTGATCTTAAACCTGACCCTAATGCTGATCCTAACTCTGATGCTGGTCTTAAACCTGAGCCTAATGCTGGTCCTAACTCTTGACCCTAATGCTGGTCCTAAACCTGACCCTAATGCTGGTCCTAACTCTGATGCTGGTCTTAAACCTGAGCCTAATGCTGGTCCTAACTCTGATGCTGGTCCTAACTCTGATGCTGGTCCTAACTCTGATGCTGGTCCTAACTCTGATGCTGGTCCTAACTCTTGACCCTAATGCTGGTCCTAACTCTTGACCCTAATGCTGGTCCTAACTCTGATGCTGGTCTTAAACCTGAGCCTAATGCTGGTCCTAACTCTGATGCTGGTCTTAAACCTGAGCCTAATGCTGGTCCTAACTCTGATGCTGGTCCTAACTCTTGACCCTAATGCTGGTCCTAAACCTGACCCTAATGCTGGTCCTAACTCTGATGCTGGTCTTAAACCTGAGCCTAATGCAGGTCCTAACTCTGATGCTGGTCTTAAACCTGAGCCTAATGCTGGTCCTAACTCTGATGCTGGTCTTAAACCTGAGCCTAATGCTGGTCCTAACTCTGATGCTGGTGTGTTTGGCAGGTAAATGAGCAGATGCAGAAAGTGGTGGAGAGTTTCCAGCTGAATGAACATGATAAGAAGGCCAGAGAGCTGCTCGTTCGGCTGCTGCAGGAGGTCTTCGGCGAGTTCCTGCCGGGTCAGCGTCCGTCTTCACTCTAAACTCAAGTTTCTAACGTGCAGAAGTTTTTAATCAGCTTTTACAGCTGAGCCATGAATAATTTATCAGTGGAGCATCATTCCCTCGGTCCTTACAGCGTATTTATTTGCTTTTGTGAGTTTAAAGAATAAACATTAAGGCCACGTTCACATCACAGCCACGTTACTCAAAGCTGATGTTTTGCTCAGATCAGATTTAACCATGTTGACGGTTCACATTCACGAATGTTAGTGAGCTGTACCTGTAATGTGAACCAATCTGTCCCTGAAACGACTCGCATCCACACACTGATACACGTCACCTTCATCACCACCAACAAAAAGCTTCACATTTGTGCAGGGTTGCCAGGTTTGCCTGTAAAACTTCAGAGTTCGTTTTTGCACTTTGCTGATCAGGTGAAGAAGGTGAATAAATGCCAGCTGGCTGCTTTTACTGTTTTTACAGCGACGTGAGTAAACGAGAGAAGCCAACGCTGCCTCACACACTACACACGTGTACAAGCACAAAGACATGAAATCTGATCTGACTGTCACATTCAAGTGTCCACAGATCTGATATCTGATCTAGAACCACATCTTACAGTGACTCGGATCTGATGTGAAAAGATCTGACGCGTCCACATAGCCTGAAAACATCAGATCTGAGCCACTTCAGCCTGGTCATGTGAACGTAGCCTAAATGTCCAAATGTTTGTGGACACTGCTTTAAGCTGCAGCCTTTGCTGGCAGATATGCACACACAGCTTGTAGAGAAGTACTATGGAATAAGACTAAACATGAACCTATTGGCAGCATGTCTAATGCCAGGTGAAGGCTAGAGGGGTATAAAGCCCCCTGGCTTTGAGCTGTGGAGCTGTGAACAATGAGTGTAGATATAAGATGTATGTGCTCAGTGTGTGTGGATATGACTTTTTGAGGAGTGAGGCCCTCTAAAGGACACGGCTTTCTTATTTTGTTTTTAAACAGACTGCCAGGTTGTACCTTTTGGCTCATCTGTGAACACGTTTGGTGTCCAGTCATGTGATGTGGACCTGGTCTTGGATCTGGAGAACACCAAAGCCTTCCAGTCTCGAGCAAGGAAATCTGAGCAGGTGTGTAGCTTCTGTCTGTGTCACTTACACTTAATTACACAAAGAATGATTTAACTGGTCCATTTTTGGCTATTTTCCCCTCCCAATGTAGCCAATTAACCCATCCCATCCACTAGGGGGCTCTCCCCATCACTATGCACTGTCCCTGACTCTAGGAGGGTGAAGACAAGCACACGCCTCCTCCGCTGCGTGTGATATGGCCGCCGCCTCTTTTCTAGCTACCACTGATACACCGTCACTGGGGAACCAACACACTTGGAGGAAAGCGCAGCATCCTCAGCTCTGGTGGACCAATCAGTAGACGCCTGAGCCAGCGGACATTGTAGTGTGAAAGTGATTTACACCAATTTGTTCTCTCTTGGGCCCCGGCTGTCGTTGGCGAACAGCATTACCAATCGAACTTGTGATCCTCTGGTCATAGTGTCGGCGTCTTAGCCTGCTGAGCCACTCTGGGCCTCAGATTTAGCTTTAAATATGTAGTTAAACGGATTAAAAGTGCAGATGTACATCAACATAAAATGTAAGAGAGAGAATTTAAAGTGGACTAGTACAGAACTGCTGGTACAGAATAAAGTGTGAGGAGAACAGTGTTTTAAAGCCTGGATTTCTTCTAATATTGTCAACTGGTTCCATTTAAAAGCAGCATAACACTAAACTTCTTGTCCCTGTTTAGTCTTTATCTTAGTCAGGACTAACTGTCTGGTTTCTAGTGATCTGTGAGGTCTTATCTCAGCAGGATATCAGATAAGAATGCCGGACCTGCACCACTAAGACTAATTACCTTCTGTTTAATCAAATTAAATCTATTTTATAACATACTGGTTGCCAGTTAAAGGATTTAAGAACGAGGGTGAGGAGTTCCCTTCTTCTGCTCTTCTAGCAGCCGAGTTTTTGAATCGACTGAAGATGTTTTTGTCTTTGAAAAATGTTTTTTTGGGAGATATAGTTAGGAGATGGTTACAATGATCAGTCCAGCTGAAAATTAAGGCTTGGTCTGGTTTTGACAGAAAATCTCTGATCTTGATGTTCTTGAATTGATAAAAAAGCTGAAATGGGACTTCTCCAATGGGAAAAGAGCAGCAGGACAGTCCTTATTGTTGGGCTTAAGCTTGCACAGCTCCAGCAACATCCGAGTCCCTCACATACTCATACCTGTCTGAAACGCTTCTATTGCTCTCTTTCAGAGGGGAGAAAATCAATCAGAAGACGGCCACTCGGAAGACTCGATCCTCTCCGATATTGACCTCGCCACAGCCACGCCGGCCGAGGTGCTGGACCTGGTGATGTCTGTTTTGCGGAAGTGTGTGCCGGGGGTGCACAAGGTCCAGTCTCTGAGCACTGCCCGTCTTCCTGTGGTCAAGTTTAACCACCGTGAACTCAACCTGCAGGGCGACATCACCATCAACAACAGGTAATGGCACAGAGGAGTATAGATGGAATACTGTGGCTGCAGACAAACCGGATTAGTTTCTCAAATCAGATCTTTAGGGATGACTGTCTGCGCTGTTTAATGGTAAGTGATCAGATCTGGCTCGTGTGCCCTGACATCTGCAGCCTATCGGCATGGCTTGCTGTTGTAAGGGAGTAGGGGTCATTAACTAGATATAAGAATTGGTGAATAAATCAAAAATGCAATCGAGATCTGCCAAAAATTGGATTTGGGTCTGAACAAGAATCCAAGACCCAGTATTGAGTTTACAGTAAAATAAATACATGAAGACCAGAGTCCAGCACAGTTTACTGATTTCTCTGCTCTGAATAAAGCTGGTAATGACCTGCTGAGAGTTGAATCATGTGTGTTTTGATCAGGACCATCAGAGGACTCCATCCCTTCAGGACTGGAGTTTTCACCACCGACGTAACACTCTGGAGCCCACAGTCAAATCAAACAAGACGGGTTCAAGACGTCTCGGCATAAAAACAAACTCATATTGATTGTTGCCGTCAGCTTCGATAGAAAGTTTTGGCTTGGTGCTTCATGCTAGTGTTCGTTTGATATTCATAGGTCAAGAAAAAAGTTATGGTCTTTGAAATGTGGTGTAAAAATCATATTTAAACGTCTGTAAAAGTAGCAAAAGGGGCGAGATGCCTGGTGAGGCAGCCACACAATGCAGATGGAGGTCCCACGTAGACAAAAAAGGCCTAATATCTGTTGTAAGTAGTTGTATATCGGCTTCATTTGAACTCCTTTTTCACCAGCGAATGTTCACATTTGACATCAGGCCTGTCCAAAATCTGCTCAGAATTTGTG
This sequence comes from Crenuchus spilurus, assembly GCA_036984385.1. Classification (NCBI taxonomy): domain Eukaryota; kingdom Metazoa; phylum Chordata; class Actinopteri; order Characiformes; family Crenuchidae; genus Crenuchus; species Crenuchus spilurus. The sequence continues at coordinate 56,895 of BRDA01013976.1, forward strand.
GCCTGTTAGCATTTTTGGAACAGCCCACGAGGTATTTTAGAAATAATAAATAAATATATTTTTCATGCTAACCGAGTGCAAGAAAATGCTACCAGGGCTTCAGCACAGGAATTTTAGGGTTGCCAGGTTTGCAGTTTTTGTGCATAATTGGGCTTTTTTTTAATGCGGTTGTGAGTAAATTTTCAGAGCTGCTGGTTTTTGGACTTTAAAAATGCACCATGACCACCAAAAAACTCTTATAGTACTGCTACAGGACTACGAGTCTGTGGACTGTGACTGCACATATTTTTCTCCTTCTGGCCCCCAACAAGAAAAGTTTGGACACCCCTGCTTTACATCTTTAAAAGTGTCAAGTTTGTGTTTTGTAAAGTATATAATTATTTTAAATCTGTCATTTGGTCGTATAGGTGATGTGCTGAAAAAGAGCCCAAACATTGGCATGATGCACATTATTAATGTGGTATATAAAACCAAAAAACAGCCAAAAATAAAGACACTCAAATATAAAACCACCTTCAAGTTTAGAGTTTCAAGTAAAATCGACTCTTTATACCAAGGAAGATACTCTGAAGCTTTAGTCTTTGTCCTGTTCTCTCCCTGGCAGACTGGCAGTCATAAACACCCGTTTCCTGCAGCTCTGTTCTGGGCTGGACTCCAGAGTGCGGCCGCTGGTCTACACAGTTCGTTTTTGGGCAAAGCAGAAACAGCTAGCAGGTACTGTCTGTGAATAAAATCTTTTTAAAACAAGTTTACTTTTGTTCTGCTTTTTATTCTTTTGTTGGATTCGTGTTAACTTCTAAATCTGTAGTTTTTGAGATAAACACCACTAAGTACAGATTTTGTCTGGAAGGATACAATCAGAGGGATCATTAGCAAATCAGAAGCCTGAAGGCCAAAAAAGAAGACGGGATATTCTGGGGAAACACCCTCCATATAGTCACCAGGAGGCAGAAATAACAATAATACAAACTGGCATAATAATAATAATTATTATTATTATTTATTATTATTAATATTATTAATTATTATTATTTATTATCTTTTTCCAGTTTTGTTGTCTGTTGTGACCACAAGATGGCAGCAGATCTTTGCTTTTAGCATGACCTCACAATGAGTTTCATTGGTTTTGCTTAACCCTGACTGCACATCTTCAGGCCTTAACACCAGCCTTCTTTCTCACAGGTAATCCGTTCGGCGGTGGACCGTTGTTGAATAATTATGCTCTGACACTGCTGGTCATATTCTACCTGCAGAACGTCAGCCCACCTGTACTGCCCTCTGTGGAGCAACTCAGAAATATGGCATGTATGTGAGATCGAGGGAGCGCTTTCTTTTGGCTTGAGATTATTCAGGATACAGTAGAGGCTTATCTACACTTAGAGAAATGATGTTCACAAATATAACACAGTAATCACCCTAAGACCTCCCTCCTGCAAATACAGAGAATATCTCAAGGTCAGAATCAGGAAAAGCACAAAGGAGAATTCTTGGTTTTGACCATTTCTGATATTTTTTGTATGCATGGACTGTTTATACAGGGTGTCCTGTTTGCTTCTTTACGCAAACAACTGAGAATAACTTTAATACTAGTGAAGATCTGGGATGAAGTGGAGATTAAATACTTTGATCTGTGTGTAAAAGACTGACATGTATGATTACAGTGCAGGTAGACGGGTGTTGATGTCTGCAGCTGTAGGAGTGGAGGCCGGCGCCCGTCCAGATGTCTCCATCAGTCGCCTGCTGTTACATTGAGACATTAAAGTCCTGAGTTATCCTTGTGGACACAGTACTGGATGTTGGTTATATCACCCTGAGAATTGTGCAGTGTTAATGCATCAGTGCACAGTACAGGAGGAAGTGTTGATTGTGTGAACGTACTGGATGATAAAAGCACATCTCCGTGCAGAACCTCAACACGTTGCGCATCAGTCTTTTTCAGACAGACTGAATTATATTTAATTCAAATGTCATCATATCTTCATTAATATTAGTTATTTATGCCTGTTTGAATCAATGTATTTGATGACACAGTCTACTTTTTAATGTGTCATAATAAAGAAATATGAGAAACCTTGGACAGGGCTGTTTAGATCAGATTACATTAATCAACCTTAATACCTGTTAATGCTTTTTATAGGTGAAGAGGAGGAATGTGTTATTGATGGTTGGGATTGTACCTTCCCTAGCCAGCCACTTGCTGTTCCACCAAGTAAAAACACAGATGACCTCTGTAAGTACACACCGTTCTTCTGCCTCTCTTAAGGGTAGAGGTACAAAATTTAAGTAATTCCATTGATTAACTATTGATAACACTAGCAAACCCTTATCGATGAATAACCATTAAGGCCTCTAACATAGTAAACTAACAATTAAAAACATATTTTGCATGTTATATGAGCTGGACACGGTTTCATTTGCCAGTGATGATGTACATTGTGGTATACATCAATTAACCACTCCATTAAAACCACCACCTTGTATTTACACACCATTTTAGCTCCACTATAGAACCATCTACAGCACTTTCCTCATCAATCTGAAGAACTTTTTCATGGAAAGCATCATTTGGGTTCTTTGAGTGTTCATGGTTCATGGTTCTTTTATGGAACCATTTTCTTTACTAAAGAACCCTTGAAGTTCCCTTTTAAGAGTGTAGTCCTACAATTGCAGACTGTAGTCCATCTGTTTCTCTATGTACTTTGTTCTTCCTGTTCTCTAATGGTCAAGGTTCTCCAACTAGGCCTGGACAATAATTCGATATCGATATTTATTGCAATAATGTTTCAATTACGGTGCTATAATTTTTGGTGTATTATAATATAGCATCAGTCACTGACGGGCGTTTTTACAGGAAGCTGCACTCAGGTCATTGCATTCAAGCAGAGCTGAGCACAATCACTGATTTTATTTTGGTCATTTTTATTTTCTAAGTATTATATAGTTATTTGAGGTTTCAAAGACTTTAATTTTCAAACATTATTAGGCACTGAATTCCATTTTAGGGATTCTAAGTAGTTTTTCCAGAGGAATTCAAATTATATTGATTTCGAAATGATCATATCGAAATTAAGGAATATATCGCAATATAAATTTTGGCCATATCGTCCAGTATTACTTCCAACCCTGATCTAACACTGTTGCTTCTTTTCAACCATCATGATGCTGGTGACAAAATCCCATGATCTTGCTCCAACTAAATGTGCTGGCTGCTGTAGAAATAAAAATGGCATTGATGTGCTAGCATCACTCTGTGACTTGATAGCCCGGTTTCACGTGTAAACTGTCAGCAACCAGCCCTGATTTTGATAAGTAAAGGTCTTTAAAACACTGATCCTGCATAAAGAATCTGTCCATCAAGAGAAGTTCCTCCTAGTGGTTTGTACAAATCTTCCAACTTCTGTTTCCAAAATGGGCAGCGACCACATCCAGATGTCATCTTTGAACTCCTAACCCATGCAAAGAAAGATTTGCATCCAGATCATCTGAACCGTCCAGTACTCATCCAGACGAAAAACTACCAACCACCACTCCTCTAACAGCGTCTGAAAGAACCTACAAAGATAGTTGAGGAACCTAAGCTTTTTTGAGAACTTTTTATGGGTTTTTTCATCTTTCATTTGTGTCTTCTCTTTACAGGTTCCTTGCTTTTCGGTTTCTTTGCCTTCTACGCCAAGTTTGATTTCCCTGGATCGATGGTGTCTCTGAGAGAAGGTCGTGTTCTGCCAATCACAGACTTTCTTAGCAAGGACAAGGAGATGCCTGCCACTTCGGAAGGCTCTAGTCCCAAACAGAGAAGCTCTACAGGTCCAAAACTGGGCCCTGTAAATGTCCTGGACCCATTTGAGCTTTGCCACAATGTAGCGGGAAACCTGAGCGAGCGAACACACAAGAACCTCCTCAGGGAGTGTTGTGAAGCGGAGAAGTACTGCCGCAGCTTGCAGTACCAGCGCAAGTCAGCCAAGGGCAAGTCCTGGGGCCTGGTGCGGCTGTTTGCCCCTCGCGTCGAGGGTGGCCCTCACTCCGCGGGTGCAGGGAAGACCCCTGAGATCAGTATCCCCTTCAAGGCTGCAATTCTACCTGAATCTTTGCGCAAGGAGTTGAGTTTGGCTGGAGATTCCTTCCGTGTCATTTGGTTTGGGAAGCTTTGCGCTGCAGTGGAGGCTGTGTTTAAAGACGTTCTGAAATGTACCCCTTCTGAAGAACTTGCGGACCATCAGGATCGAACCTTGGCAAGAGAAGACAAAGAGGAAGTCAACAACAATCTGAGTCTTGAAACTTCCACCCATCAGGTGACTGTCCAATCTGGATTAAAGAGGCCGCTGCCAGTCGAAGAAGGGCCATCTTCCTCCTCGTCAAAGAGGAAAAAGTTGGACCCTTATGTAGAATACTCAGAAACGGCTGCATGGAATTGGGTTCAGAGACACAGAGTGTGGGCAGGTCGCAGGAAGGTCCGGAGAGATTTGCTGAAAACGAGCAACGAGTCCTCCAAACCTGAAGGCGGATGCTCCAGCATTGAGAGCAGGGTAACTTCTTGCATTGTGGAGAAAGAGGCAGATCCCAAGGATCTTCTGGAGTTTCGGGTGGATGCAGCAGTAGTGGGTGGGGGAGAGAGCACAAAGGCAGTGTTCCAGGTCACCCTAACCAATGACCTTGAGGGACATTTTCAAGACTTCTTCCACTTCCTGGAATCTTTTCTGCCCAAGATGGTAGAAACACTGTTAGCAGAGTCAGACTAATTGATGTTTTGTGTGATGTGGGTAGTTCTGGATCATTTTACAAAACATCCAAAGTGAAAATAAAGAGTTTGATAGATGCTGTTAAGTAGGGATGTCTGATCTTATCCAGAAAGGACTGGCATCTTTGTGGGTTTGGTTCTAACAAGACAGGATCACATCTGATCCAACTGTTTGAAACTGCGAGTGACTGAACAAGTAGAATCCGGTCTCACTTGGCTGATGCAGAAACCAGCACTTTGTGGATAACATTGGACCCCCTGCCATAAAGGATGTTATTACTGATCGTTTGGTTTGGTTAACTTTTTCTTTTTTCCTTTTTTAATTCTTGGCAACATAAGATTAGTAGTTTCACTGTTGCATTTTCTTGCTTATCAGATCTAAAAATGTCTTGGTTTCATCGTTTTAACAGATTGAGTTTAGTTCTGTTTGATTTAGATGTTTTGTTTTTTGAGAACTGTGAAGGAAACACAGCTTATTAAATCTGAAATAATGAGCATTTATGAGTCCTGGACTGGCTTGATTGTTGTTGTTGTTGCTGGCTTGATTGTTTTAGACTGATTTTTAAAACACAGAAGAGCCCAGACCCTGTTCTTCTTAAAGTACAATCATTAGGGATGCAATAAAAAATATAGACCAAATGGATCACATGCAATAAATTTCAGATTTAAAAAATTCTACCTTTTGTCAAGAATCTGTAATATTTACGTTTTCAAAGCTCTGTAATGATTCATATACAGTACCAGTCAAAAGTTTGGACACCTTATTCAGTTTTCTTTTTTTCCTACACTGTAAATAAACACTGAAGTCATCCAGACTCTGAGTGAACACATAATGACTCATGTAGTAAACTTAAGTGTTAAACAAACTAAAACATGTTTTAGATTTTAAGTAGACACACAACTGATGTCTCAAACACATTAAGAGGCAAGAAATGCAAGTCATGAACTCTTGACAAGACACAGCTGTTAACTGAAAGCCATTCCAGGTGACTACCTCATAAAGCTGACTGAGAAAATGCCAAGAAAGCTGCATCTAAGCAAGAGGTGCCTACTGTGAAGAATGTCAAATATAAACATGTTCTGGTTTGTTTACTGACTTGAGTATTAAAATCTACATTGCAGAACATTTAAATCATGAAAAAACAATGGTGTGTCCAAACTTTTGCTTGGCACTGTATGATCAAAAGGAGGACACATGCACACATATGGCTGCATCCAGGATGTTCTGTATATGTCACTAATGGACTTCATGAGGATAAAGTGAAGGAAGAGGTGAACTCCAGTACTTTCTAAAAGGTAGGTTTATACCAGAGGCGGATGCTTTAAGACTGCAAGGAAAGCTCAGCTTCCCCTAAAATGTAAAAAAATAAGTGATCAATAATATACTGTTGTGTGTACATGTCATTGACTAAATATGCGCTACAACTTTTGTTCAGAATCAGCTTCTTATCACTGGTAATGACACGGCTTTCCTCTCGCTCATTCCCGCAGCTTCACAGCGCTTTAAACAGGGTGGACGCTCAGCGTCCACAGACTTCAATGGTAAAGCAAAGCGTGCAGCGAAACGAGACGAGTCATTGGATAAATCCTGGCCTTTGTCCCGCCCATCGGACACTCAGCGTCTCTGGGGGTCTATGGGGCAGTGCGCTGGCCTCGGCTGGCCCGGACGCTCAGCTTCTGCATGATGATTGGATGATCTGTCTGAGGCTGAATCCCTTTTTGATTGACAGCTAAATGAGCAAATCAGCGATCTTTTGGTGTAAACATCCGTAGGAGCATTTTTTTAAAATTTTCATTCTGTTCTGAGTTGAACCGAAGACTTTCCTAATCCTCTTAGCGGCATTTTCTTTGTTAAAAACGACTAGCG
>BRDA01013977.1:8191-23933 GCA_036984385.1 Crenuchus spilurus
GTCTATACCGTGTCGGTCGAGGAATTTCGGGAGGAAGTTTTTCAGGTCATGTAACAGAGAACCGTCGTAAAGATGGAGGCAGTCCAGGAGACACTTTTAGAAAATGGTTTTGTATCTCTTCGTACTTTGTGATGTAGTGTTATATGTCTAAACTAGTAATCCAACAGTGAAATTTGGATTAAGTCGATCGATGTAAACGGTAGCAGTAATCTATATCTTTTTTGTAAAACCTCTATCATCACCTTAGAAACCAACTGGGATACCTTAGCTTGTGGGCCATGTTAGCAATGCGCAATATCCCGTGTTTCCTTCAGGAAATGCACTTTTCTAGTTTTTAATGCACTGTTTTGCAGTGTAGTAAAGCAGTATGTACTACACCATGAATGCATTCTTAAAATACATTTAGGGTTATTTACTACTATGAAGTTGGATATTATCAACAATCTTGAGTACCACAACTTCTTTTCAGTATTTCATGTAATAATTTGTTGTCTGGTAAATTTTAATGGATGATTACTATCTCCAAAATGTTTTTTCTATATCTAATGACGATGGCAAATGTAGCTAGCTGAATTAGGTTTAAAGTGACAACCTAATGATCAAATCTGTATATTGTGATGTAGTGTTTCATGCTTCTCTATGTTTTGGTAAAAGATTTTCACAGAGGACCTGACGGAGGTAGAAATGCTGCCAAGAGACAATGTACTGGACTTTTTGAAGGAGGGCTTTAAGGAGCTGGCTGTGCCATATCTGGAGCACATTATCCTAACATGGGATGAAACGGGCCCTGAGTTTCACAACGTGCTGATCCAGCTCTACCTGGAGAGAGTGCAGACCTTGATGAAGGAGTACCTCAACTCACTGCCTGAAGGTGACAGTTGTAGCCAAATTTTTTTCAAAATCCAGTTTTTTAATGTAATTTGTAATGTAAGCTTTTTAGTAAGTGTACATTCATGTACAAATTCTGTTTGCTGATTGCAGTCTTCTTTATTTATTGTGTAGGTGTCCCTGCTGTAGCTGCAGGGAAGGAAGAGGGTGAGCTTGGTGAGTTACGGAACAGGCTCTTGGGTTTTCTTGATGTTTCAACCTACTATGAGCCAGAGAGGCTAATCAGTGATTTCCCTTTTGATGGTGAGTCCATGAACATATCTGCACTTCAGCCAAGAGATCCATCACCTCTGCTTTCAACTGTAATTACTCAGTGATAGCCTATATATCTTCCTCTTTGTTTTGCTTTCCCATCTCAGGTCTGTTGGAGGAACGAGCCTTGCTTTTGGGCCGGATGGGCAAACACGAGCAGGCCCTTTTCATCTATGTACATATACTGAAGGACACGCATATGGCAGAAGAGTGAGTATGCAGCAGTACAGGGTTCCTGCGTGGTCTTAAAAAGCCTAAAATTCAAAACTTTACATTTAAGGCCTTAAAAAGTATTATAAACAGCCAGATATCCTTCCAAGGTCTCAGATTAAATTTATTAAAGTCTTAAATTTTTTACTTTTAATTTCAGAGAAACGTAGTCTAATCGGAAGTTAGTTTTGCTAAGTTCTGCTAACGTCGACTTAATGCATTAGTGTAAATGTAATTCTGTGTTTCTGTGGGGGCTACTGGTGTGGGCCGTTGTCATTAAACTACAAATCCCATGATAACGTATGAGAATACACTGTTGGCAACTTTCGTTGCAATATTTAACGAGTTTTCAGACTTTTTTTCCAAAAAAGCAACTAGCAACAAATCTTGCGACTTTCCCCAGTGTTAGAAATTGTATTATGTTTGTACCACAATTCTGAGGGCGTGCGGATGTGTTGAGCGAGTGTGCCCAACCTCTCTCTCTGGCTAATTGAGAATGATAAAGAAGGAAGTCAAATGCCCTGAGAAGGACATACAAAGATAAGCTTGCGCAACTCAAAACCCTTGAAACGGAGATCAGTGCTAAAAAATAGAACCAGAACATATGTAGGGCGAGGTTGTATTTAGACATGCTAGTGTTGTGCTGGTAAGGTTACTTGTGTTGAGAATGTAACTATTTTGATTATCTGTTCTAATATTGAATGAAATTAAAAATTTTCTATAACTGAATGAATAAAAATAAAATGTTTTGAGAATATTTGGGATCATTCGAATGTTTCTGGCAATTTGTGATGTCTTAATAAAGTCTTAAATTTAACTCAATGAAACATGCAAGAACCCTGAGTGTAACTGTAGCACTTCAACTGTTGTCCTTCTCAGTTTAAAAGTAATACATTGTCTGATATGTTTACTAAAATAAAACTTCTCTAGTCTTCAGTATGTTTTTTTTCTAGCCTGTCTGTGTTTAAATTTTCCTCTAGGTATTGTCACAGGCATTATGACAAATCGGCAGATGGAAGTAAAGATGTGAGTGCGACTTTGTACAAGCACACATGCTTCACACATTGCAGCTCTACAGGAGTTTTTATTTATTGCTAAGCTGCAAGTTCATGTAGGAGGTTAAGAATGCTGTCACCTTAGGCTAATTAGGCTGGCTGTCCACAATGATTACAGGGACATTTATTATACAGTTTAATGCTGTTTAAATAGTTTAAATGATGACATTGTTCACATTTTTCCTTATACACAGATACAATTAAGTACGTGGTTAACTAAATCTGAGCTGGTATACATTTGAGGTTGATATACAGACAGTTCAAATGAATCATGAAATAGTTACATTACTCCTGTGTGTTCTTTACAGGTGTACCTGTCTCTGCTGCGCATGTACCTGTCTCCTCCAGATGTGCATTGCCTTGGTCCCATTAAGATGGAGCTGTCTGAACCACAGGCTAATCTCCAGGCTGCCCTGCAGGTCCTTGAGCTGCACCATAGCAAGCTCAACACAACGAAGGTGAGAGCTGTGCTATGGTCAATCAGACAGCAGATGTCATAGCCAGGTGTTGTTTTTATTTTTTTTGTCATTTGATAGTGTTTTTTACTGCCTGTCACAAAATGCATAGTTCCTATGGCTCTTCAGCCTATTAAGCTTCCTTGTGTCCAGTGTCAGTCTCATAATGAATCTCTTATTGGCACAAACTGCACACTGAATGTGGATTTACTTTTCCTAATACTTTGCCATGCCATATATATGGGATTTAATCTCCCCATAAATCATCCTAAAGAGCTGTTTGAAATTTCTCAGCACATTTTCAATGGCTCTTGTGCCCTTCATCTTCACCATACAGCGTTGCTCTACAGGACATTAGTCCAGTAAACCTTTAGGTGTTGGAGACACCAATTATGTGCAGTTTAGAATATAGAGCAGGGCTCTTCATCCCCCTTTTCCCTCATTTGTTTTTATGTGATGTTGCTTTCATTTCCCTTGGCTGCTGTCCCGAGGCCTTTCTTGCAGACTGCATGCAGAGAGAGACCACAACTAAGGATGTCAGGGGTAAAGCGAGTTCAAAAAGCTTTGCAGTCGGCCATATGCAGCGTGTGTGGAGTATAGTGCCCCACAACTGTGTGAGCTGCTCGCAGCTGATTTAATCCTTTATTCTTCAGGCTTATTGTTTAATTATTCATCTTAAATTCTGTTATTCAGTAACTAATCATAAATTATACAGTAACTACTATGGAAGCTAATATGAAAATGATGGGAATGTGAAGTTCATAGGGCAAAGGCTTATATAAGCATATCTATCTATCTCTCTCTCTCTCTCTCTATCTCTCTATCTCTCTATCCATCTATCTATCTATCTATCTATCTATCTCTCTATCTATCTATGGCAGTATAAGCATATAAAGAATGTCTTTTAAAAGATTAATATCGTTAAAATAATTGTACTGGAAACTGAATATCACAGCAAAACAGTATAGTTAATTTTGTCCATGTTCACTCTGCACTAGGCCATAAATCTGCTCCCAGCGAACACCCAGATCCGGGAGATCCGTGTCTTTCTAGAGAGTGTTTTGGAGGAGAAAGCTCAGACGAAACGGTTTGATCAGGTCCTCAAGAGTTTGCTGCAGGCCGAGTTCCTGCGGGTGAGTTGTAATTGAAGGCCATGAGAGCCACACTATTCTGTGGATTAATATTTATAATACTCTTAAATGTGCTCCTGTTTTAAGTGTGCATTCTGGAAGAGGCTGCTTCCTTTGCAGATTAAGAAAACCATGTATGTAACCATCTGTCATTCTCTGTGTGTCTGTGCACTTGTATTTGTAGGTCCAGGAGGAGCGAATCTTTCATCAGCAGGTGAAGTGTGTTATTACTGAGGAGAAGACCTGCCGGGTGTGTAAGAAAAAAATTGGGAACAGGTATGTCAGTAATTTTGATGCTTGTTCTCATAGGTTGCATTTTTTGAAGAACAACAGCTTGTCTCTAATGGGAATAGATTGTTTATCTTTGCTTTGTAAGTGTTATATTAAAATCATGTTTTTCCCTCCGTTTGTTCAGTGCCTTTGCCAGGTATCCAAATGGTGTGGTGGTCCATTACTTCTGCTGTAAGGATCGCAGCGTGTGCCCTACAGAATAGTGAAGTCTCCCAACTGGACGCACTTAATGCACACATTCAACTATAAAGACCCTCATGTATAAAACACTGAAGGCATGTTCTGAAACCTGCTGCACTATTGAAGGAAATGCCAGTCTCAGTGTGGCATTATGAGTTTGGAGTGGTAAAGCCATATCTGGCTTAGGTCAAATTATGTTGAACTTTGGAGTTATTACTTCTCACCTTTGCAGATGGATATGGATGGAGACTTTTCCTTAAAAAAAATGGTACAAGTAAGATTGCTGTCCTGTTCTGGCTTTGAAGACACTGCACGCAACACATACTGTAGAATCTTGCATATTTGGAAGAAAATGTACCACCTTTTTTCTTTAACCTGCTCTAGTTTTTTTATTTTTTTAAGTATATTTTGGTCCATTTTTTGTCCTATGCCCTCTGTGTAAAATGAAATTGCCTGTATTGCATTAAGCTTGTTCACTGTTGCGCTCCAGCTCAAGTACGCACAGACTGTTATGCTGAGTCCAGCTTGTGAGTGGGCTCTCTGCTTCTCTGCATTAGCTTTAGGATGTTCTGGCTTCAACTTTACGGGACAAGCAGACACCGGCTCATCTCTTTTATCTGGCCTTTCTTTTAAGGGCTGGCACTCACAGGGGCCCTTAGCTTTGGGCTAGCTGCACAAAGGAGTAGGTGGCAGATTCTTTGTTTATGCTCTGTCTCTCACACTCTTTCTGTCTTAGAAATGTAGCAAGGCCATACTGAACTCATTGGAGTCGATTTTCAGCTCGTCACTTTTTAAAAGGCAGAGTAAATCATGTTTAGGTCTCAGCAAATTTGTTTTTGTAGGGTTTTTAAAATGTATTAAAACAACTCTGGTCACAGTAGCATGGCACTTTTTGGCTTCTATTTAACTTATGGCTTTAATTTATTGTTAGTGCAGGGCTTGTTGTAATAAAGCAGAGTTAACTAATGATTAGAGTGGATCCTTTCACATAAGTGTTTGATAATCTCTCACAGATGGAAAGCAGCCCTTAGGGGGCACCAGCACTCTGACTTCAATCAGATCAGTCAACCTTGTTTCTTCTGATTATACACCATCATGACCTAGACTGTTGCTGACTGTGAAGATGAGTGACAGTTGCTCATGTTTGTAAGCCATGTAACATAAGAGATGTGCTTGGGTTTACAGAATGTGGATGTACATAATGTATTTTACAAATGAAGCGGCAATATGTTCATGCTAATAAACATGCATCCGGTCATGTGCAGTCTGCTCATAAATATGTTCTTTTTTTCTTTGTACAGTTCAAGCATTTAGAAATATACACACCCCTGTTTACTATTCAGTTTAGAAAGTTGTGATTTTTTTTGCATAGTTTCTTGTACATAGTCATGCCACTGTCTTGTCTTCATATATCAGCTTTAAGATATTCTCCTGCATTAATATCTGTTTTTTTTTTCACCCAAAATTGCTTTGTGTCTCCGTAATGGACATTTGCGCTTGTGAGCCAACCCGAGCAACACTGCAACTGCCTCTTGCTCCAAACTGGAGTTACTCACTACGTTACTCAGTTACAATACACAATGACTCACGACATGGAGGATCCAAGGAGCAGAGCAGCAGGGAAATAAACCTGGACTCAATTAACCTAGAGTTGTCATAACGGCTCCTCAGCGAGTATGTGTTGATCATAGAGGCTGTAGTCAGTTGTGACACTGCCTAACATCAGTACAGCCGTCTGGGAAGCGGGTTTAGCCATTTCACTCTTGAGACAGATGACTTGCCTTTCTCACTGCGTATTGTGCTTGGAGACTTCCTTTTCTTGGAATGTCCTTTTTGTAAAGCAGCAGTGGAAAGGATGTAGGTTGCCCACAGTGTGGTTGACAGAAATGGAAGCAGATTAAGCAGTAACAGAATATATATATATATGAGATTTATATGGTGATATTCATATATGTCCTGTTTTGTCATCTGTCTAGGTTTCTAGGTTCTCTTCATGCACTAGAATAATGGCTTTCCAGGCTATGCATAATGGTGCCGTGATCTTGCCTGCTTGAAATCTGGTCTTCACTTAATCACTATGAATATGGATGATCAGCTTTGAAATGTGATGTACATCTGTTCATTTGCATGTATTCATTTATCACATTCTCTTATCCACAGCAACCTACAAGAGCAAGAGATCAGCAGTTGGGGTTTTCACTGCTTTAACAAAAGCCACGAGTCAAGCCATATCCTGACCTTGGCATATAACTCCACAATACTGCTCCTAGAAAATTCTGTATCTTCTTCACATCTGCCTGCAGGCTTAGAAACAGCACATGCCACTGCGTATCCCATCAAGTCTGTTTTTTGCGGACTGCTGGCTGCAGTCCGTGTTAGCACTGTATGCTTTTCAATGTCAGTTATAGATGCTGTAAATTTTGTCAGCCTCCCACTCCAGCCCTGCTTGACCTAAAGCCCCAGAAGGATCGTACTGCTGCCTACAGAGGTACACAATCACCTTTCTGTACAGGCTCAGTCATCCTTAACTTCAGAGACTTCTGCTGCTTCACAAATCCTCATGATAGGTTTCTTATTCTCAGTGCCTACTCAAAAATTGGTTCTACCATAGAAAAGTGGGCTTTACTTAAGCCTATGGAGGTCAGTTTGAATTAAGAGTGCATCTTTCATTGCCAGAAAGATTTACAAGGAACTGGATGGATCCCAGTTATGTTACTTTGGAGGTCAAAGAGCTGACCTTTGTGTATGTGCAGTGTGGAAAACTTAAGAGCAGACTTCTGGTCTCAGCAACAGCAGAGATGTTCCCTGACCACTGTTTAGAGCTTGGGCGTTTCCACTGTTATCATAGTGGAATTCCGTGGAAGCTTGGTATTTGCTTGTGTGCATGGGCGAGAGAGGGAGAGTGAGAAAGTAAGAACAAGAAGGAGGATCTGTGTTTGTCTTTGTTTCCTGACTTTGTGGGAAATTACCATTTTGGAACCAGAGTCTGAAATACCAGAAGTGGCTGCATGAGGGATTAAGGGGTCGGTGTAGTTCATTACAGGGCATGTTTGAGGCTCAGACAGGACCTTGTTTTAGGATAAATGTTGTGAGAGACAGTGTGGCCCAGAGCATGGCTAAAATTCCAGATGTGTCTCTTGGCCATTCCCTTTTCTACAGAGGATATTCCTGAAGGAACATCAAGGGCTATGCATTTTCCAGTGCCTCCCTCTTGGCACCTGAAAGTTGTGTTTCTCTTCCTGTGTCCTGTGAACTGATGACAGCGTTCTACTGCACTAACTGTATTGTAATTACACAGACCAGACTCAGATGTTACTTAACTTCTATGAGTATGCTTTTATTATAAGCATGTTCAAAACATGCAAACATTATAAACAGACCTGGATATGAAGCATCCAAATATATATGGAAATGAAATGTCGCTACTGGTACATCAGCTAGCAAATGCAAATGTGATTTTAGAGTTTTAATTTTCATTCTAACCCCTATACACAGTCATATCAATATTATGACCATCCCTGCTTTGTAATGAGCTTGGCCCAGGATGTCACAGATGCCACATGACGGGGTTGTGGGATATTGTACAGCTGATGACATAAGAAAGACAAAAAAGACATAAGTCCCATTTGCAGTTTGCCAGAAGCCATGTAGGCTTTCTTTCAACAATAGTTTTCTTCTTGTCACTCTTCCATAAAGGCCAGATTTGTGGAGTGCAACACTTGGTTGTCCTGTGTACAGATTCTCCCACCTGAGCTGTGGATTTCTGCAGCTCCTCCAGAGTGACCATGAGCCTCTTGTCTGCTTCTCTGACCAGTGCTCTCCTTGCTGGATCTGTCAGTTTAGGTGGACGGCCATGTCTTGGTAGGTTTGCAGTTGTAGAATACTTTTTCCATTTCTGGATGATGGACTGAACAGTGCTCCTTGGGATGCTCAAAGCTTGGGATATCTTTTTATAACCTAACCCTGTTTTAAACTTCTCCACAACTTTATCTCTGACCTGTCTGCTGAGGTCCTTGGTCTTCATGATGCTGTTTGTTCACTAGTGTTCTCTAACAAACCACTGAGGCCTTCAGGTGTATTTATACTGAGACTAAACTACACACAGCTGGACTCTATTAACTCATTAAGTGACTTCTGAAGGCAGTTGATCGCACTGGACTTTGTTTAGGGCAGGGGTGTCAAACTCCAGTCCTGGAGGGCCGGATTCCTTCAGAGTTTTGTGAGCTTCCTGATCAAACACACCTGATTCAACTCAGCAAGTAATGAGCATGTTTAATTGTAGTGTCAGACCAGAGAAATCGCCAAACTCTGCAGGAATCCGGCCCTCCAAGACCGGAGTTCGACACCTCTGGTTTAGGGGTATCAGAGTACAGGGGGCTGAACACTTTTGCACGTCACACTTTTAAGATTTTTATTTGATTACATTTTTGAAAACCGTGTATCATTTTCATTCTACTTCACAATTATGTGCTACTTTGTGTTGGTCTATCAGTTAAAATCTCAATAAAATACATTTAAGTTTGTGGTTGTAAGATGACAAAATGTGAAAACGTTCAAGGGGTTCAAGGGTATATATCTTAACCTAAATTAGTCTTTTATCAAGTTACTTCTTATGTACATTCTTTTCATGAGCCAGATTGGATCCTTTATGATGGATGTAAAAAAAAAAAATACCCCCTACTTGCCACTACATCTCTTTTCTAGAGTCGCTTACTAATACTTGACTGAAGGTCAGTCTTCTTATGATGATGAGATCTTCAAGCCGACGTGGAGGCTATAATTGGATTTACAGAGCAAACAGAGCAGGTCGTTGCCACTCACGACAAGGAGGTGAAGAAAGTGTTCTGTTCAGTCGTCCTTTTTCATTTCTCAGTGCAGATGGTGGTCCTGTGCTTAAGACGATGAATACATTCTAATCCATTTCTGAAATGTTTTCTGTGTATTGGGTTTTGTTGAACAATTTAGGCTTTGATAACTGCAGAGCTATTTCATCCTCTCCTTTACATCACTCAGTCTGTGTTTAGATTTCATTGTGAGAACTTGGCAATCCTGGTTTGTGCTGGTGTAGTTGAAACAGCTGTGGGGTATTACAGTCTTAGCTTTTTAGGTGGAGTCAGAATGATCTCATCTGAGAGAAAAAATAAGACTCCTGAAAATCAAGGAGCAAACCCATTTGCTGCTCTATCTCATTTGCTTGACCATAATCTTTAAAAGTATATAATGTGCTCTCAGTTTGTAGAAATGGGATAAACTTCATCACAGAAACGGATGTTTCCTTACATGCCGTTCCCCCCCCCCCCTTGTGCATTGGATTTGGCATTATTTTTGTTGTGGATTTGAGGAGAGCCAATTTGAATGGTTGCCTGCACTGTGCATGAAGGATGCAGCCAATAAACTCCACTTCATCATGTTGTGGTGATTAGAAGATAATAACTGGCCTGAATTTGAGACACGCTTCTCTTCCCCAAATGGGACGAGTGGCATTCCCATGACTCTTGTGTGTTCAGGCTGTATTTGATATGGTGGCTTGAAAATCTTGAGCAGATTAAAAGCAGAACTAGCACTCATACCATCCCAACACACACTAACACTCCACCACCACACCAGTGTCACTGCAGTGCTGAGAATGGACCAACACTCAAACCATACATGCTCTGTGTTGGTCTTTACCATTGATGAACAGGGTGAGGGGTATGCAGAGGAACAGGATTACTCTGCAGTAGAAGTACAGCCTTCAAATGACATTTGGGGAAGAAGAAAATGAAACTTTCCTCCAGGCCAACAAGAGCCACGTATTGAACTATGAATATGCCAAAATGTTTCCTTCTGTGCAGCTAAGTAATGTCTAAAGTACGTAGTGTAAAATAAACTCGATTAACTTAAGTTGGCAGGTTGTTTAGGTATCAACCTTACATCTGTACTCACTTCCATGGGAAAGGCTCCACCACTTTTTTTTTATTTTTACCAATTTTCTCCCCTTCCCAATGTAGTAGTAGCCAGTTAACCCATCCCACCTGCTAGGGGGCTCTCTCCATCATTTTGCATTGTCCCTGACTCGAGGAAGGTAAAGACATGCACACGCCTCCTCTGTTGCGTGTAATACAGCCACCGCCTCTTTTCAGACTACTGCTGATACACTGTCACTGGGGAGCCAACGTAGTCGGAGGAAAGCGCAGGATTCCCAGCTCCGAATGGACCAATCAGTAGATGCCTGAGCCAGCGGATTGCAATATGTGAGTGATAGGGAGAGTGAGAGCACCATCTACTCACCTTGAGAGAGCACAGCCAATTTTTGCTCTCTGTGGCCCCGACTGTTGATGGCAAACAGCATGACCAGAATTTGAACTCGTGATCCTCTGATCATAGTATCAGCATCTTAGCCGGCTGAGCCTGGTGGACCATCATCAGATCAAAAGTGACACTGAAGTGGTAGTGTGTGTTCTGCTGGTATACAAGTGCATCAGGTACAGTGGGGTCTTTATGCACTTTTTCACATACATACAAAAAAACGTCACAAAGGGCCCACTTGAATGACAGAAAATTACTGAGCGACCCTTTTTTGCAGTAAATTATGATGCCGTGCCCTCTAGAGCAAGAAAGATTGATCATCTGTCTTAAAGAGTCTCCTTATTTGGTTGCCTTTCCAATAGAAAAGGGCACATAAAGTGTCCTAATTGCACCCCTACTGGACAGTGTTCCAAATTGAGCCCTTTTCTGTAGAGAAAATGTGATGCAGTGCTGTATAGGGTTTCCTTACAAATGTACATGATGAAGTGCCCAGGTAGGTGCCCCTTTATTTGAGAAGTGCCCCTCCAGAGAGAAAAATATGCCCTTTTTATTTTTCGCCCCTGACCTTCTAACATCCTGAGTCAGGCACTGGTGGTCAGTGATGAAGGGTTAGAGGAGGGATGTCAAAATCCAGTCCTGGTGGGCCTGATTCCTGCACAGTTTGGTGATCTTTCTCATCAAACACACCTGATTCAACTCAGCAGGTGTAATTGTAGTGTCAGAGTAGAGAAACCTCCAAACTGCTGGACACTGGCTTTCCAGGACTGGTGTTTGACACCCCTGTGTTAGAGGATGACAAACACAAGTGTGCATGGAAAAGCATAAGCTATGGTACGTTACTCTAAGGAATTTAGCTTAATCCAAGCAAAGCTACTGTACCCACAAAAACCATAATATCAGTTATGTCATTACTATTTTGCTAGTACAGGTTGAGAATTGTCTACTATAATAATAATAATAATAATAATAATAATACATTCCCTGAAGGTCACGTAAAGAAGTCAGAGGAACTTTTCTGATTGCTGGATTAGAGAGATATTAATTAAAATGTGTCTGGCACCCACAGATGCTTTCTGTCAAAGCTAATGAAGATGATCTAAGACAAGGATTTCTATAGGAATCTTACAGGACACTTGCACAATCACCACAGTGAAAGTGAAAAAAGTGACGTGAAAGTGCACATTCATTGATGGGTTTGCACACTGAGTAATTTGACTTTTGAATTTATTCTGTATAGTGAGACACATACACTATGGAGCAGTGAGCACACCTTCCCAGAGCAGTGGGCAGCCCTAGCCATGGTGCCTGGGGAGCAGTTGGGTATTAGGTGCCTTACTCAAGAGCACTTCAGTCTTGTCCTGTTGGTTCATGGGATCTAACCACATGGCTGCCCCAAGTTTACTATAGTGTACAGCACAAGTGTTATAGATCTGCTAGACAGGACTGGAGAAAGATTACAGAGCTGAAATATATACTGAGGATGTATTACACAGCTTGAAAGAAATGTTATAACTTATTACTACAGATCTTATTAGACAAATAAACATTTTCTTGTGTCCAGCACATCTTAAGTATCTACTGTGAGGTCTGGTATTCTCACAGTAGACGTTCCTGTGTCTCATTTGGTGCTCATGGGATCACATTATTACATTCTCAGTCATGTTAGTGGCGTTAGTGGGTGAAGGTCAGTATTATGGCATTGATCCCTCCCCCCCCGGTCAGTGGGCGGAGTCTGGGAAAAGCTGGTTGCGCATCAGCCTGCTGGCGGAATCCGCGGGCTTTAGGACCGCGCGGTGCTCGTGTGTAGACGTGCGCTCGGTCCGAGCAGCCTGCAGCCCCAGCGCGTGCACGCGAGGCATCAGCGGCTGCAGCAGCCCGAGAATCAAAAGCCCCTCAGCGAGCACGAGCACCGCCAGCATCATCCAGGGCCCCGGGGGCCTCCCTATGGAGCCAGCATGCGCAGGATCAGGGCCAACGCCATTGCCATCCTAACCGTCGCCTGGATCCTGGGCACCTTCTATTACCTGTGGCAGGACAACAAGCCGCGCACGGGCGCCTCTGCTTCGGCGTCTCAGCCGCGGGCCACGGGCGGCAAGAGCCACGGAGGGAAAGCTGGAGGAGGGAGGCTGGAGCTGCACCGGGAGGACAGGACCATCCCGCTGATCGTAAGGGACTTTGAGGAGGGAGAGCTGCAGTGTGTGTGTGTGTGTGTGTATGTATGTATGTGTGCGCGCGCTTTGCATGCTGATAATCAGCACCGTGGTGCTCGGCTCTGAATGCGTATTTTCAGGCTACGCTTTGTTCTGAGCTGATAGTGTTGCTGCTGTGGACAGTGACGGGCTGAGGAGCTCGCTGCTCTGCGTGTTTACAGTCTAATAGCTCAGTGATGTCCAGCTAATAGGCTTTACCGTGCAGGTGCGCTCCCTCCTACACACACTCACACACACTACAGGCACTAGAGGACCTACATGGTCGGTCAGCGGTTTGATAACAGTGTTGTGCTCACTGTGCTGATGTGCAGTTTAATGCTTATTTCTCACAAACTCACTTTTAGTATCGCTTAGTCTGAAGATACTTCTTTAGTGTCCATGTCTGATATTACTGAAGATATATAACAAATAGACCAAATCTGGTCTGATCTCGTGGCTCGTTTCTGTAAATTGTACATTGCATTGACGTACTCAAACCTTAACCTTAAAACACGTCTTCACCTTCAAACTTCATGATTTATGTTGCAGGGACCAGCATATTAGCCCCCATAAGCATTTAAACAGGTTTTGGTCCCCACAACATGGCATAAACCTTGTACATACACACAAACACACTTTGGTAATACTATACTAGTGAGGACATTCCATTCACTTACAGAATACTGAGTCAAAAACCTAAACTTCATTTTAGCAACCAAAGGTCAATGCTTCTGCGCTTTTAGTTTGTCCAAAAAAGTTTGATGTTCCCACTTTTACAGATTTGACATGCTTTCATATGATTATGAGGATGTTCAGTCCCCAGCAGGGAGAAATACAAAGACATGGACACACACACACACACACATTTTCATAAAAGGCAAATACATTATTTGTCAACATAATCTTCCTTTGTCCATCAACAGTATCAACAATCTTTCATATTCCCTTATTAGCTGCAAGCCACTGCTGTCTTCACTTAATCAGACTGGAATCTCCGTCCTCTTATGGCTTCTTTAAGGAGAGAATTTTCTAGCTGATGGTTGACTTTTGAGCGTTTCCTTGTTCGGCAATTGTGCAATTGTTTTTGCTCCGTACTCTACTGTTTACTCTCAGGTATGATTGTGATTCATAGGAATGATTTTCTTGAGTATCGGTCCAAATTCATCAGCAATGAATCACTGCACGCTGCTTTTCTTTCATGAAAATCATAAGTGGGGTGGCCATTTTTGTTGCACTGCAGCCTTAAGGTTAGAGAAGTGGGCCTGCGACCAGCACAGTTGAAGTGCCCTTGAGCAAGGCACCTAAGCCCCAACTGCTTCCCAGGTGCTGCAGCATGTGGCTGCCAACTACTCTGGGTGTATATGTGTGTGTGTGTGTGTGTGTGTGTGTGTATTCACTCCAGATGGCAGAAATGCAGAGAGGAAGTTCCCAATAAAAAGTACATCCTCTTCTTCTTTCCTCGTCTCACTAAATGTAGTTGGACACGAAGGTGTTAACAGCACAGTTCCTTTAATTCACCTTTTGACGTTTTTTACGAGATTAGTGGTTGAGTCATGTTGAAGGAAGTGTGGTCAAAATGAAGTATTGTTCTCATTGTGTGGGCATTTTGTTACCCTAGCAGAAGTGTGTCAG
The DNA here is from genome assembly GCA_036984385.1 of Crenuchus spilurus. Lineage (NCBI taxonomy): Eukaryota > Metazoa > Chordata > Actinopteri > Characiformes > Crenuchidae > Crenuchus > Crenuchus spilurus. Next base: position 22,762 of record BRDA01013977.1, read on the forward strand.
CTGCACTCGAGGATCTGACTGGAGTTTAGTTGCCGCTTCACAGCTGGATGCCACATTCATCAGCCTGAGGAGAAATAACAGTTTTAAAGAAGTTTACACAGACTGTGTACTAACCTTTGTTCAGTGTTTGAGTGAGCAGAGTGTAAGTGGTTTGTTCATTTTTCCTTTTACAAAGTGATAAATGAAGTGTATTTGTGTTCAAATTGTGATAGAAGGCATGGGAGGTGTCCTGGAGGAGGGTTTGACTTTCAATGACCCATCACAAGCATAGTGTGCATGAACAAAAACAGTTATGTATGTATATATTTATGTATGTATATGTATATATAGTGTTGGGTGATAAAACAATATACATTTTTTTTCACGATAAGTTTTCCCTCGATGACGATGATAAGCACAATAGGACAATAGAAGGACAATAGAATTCGATAAGCATTAACGTTCGTTTCCATTTCGCGTCTAAGCAGCTTGACAGTGAGTTCTGACGTGTAATACTCTTGCTTGTTAGCTCCTCCTCACCAGCACCACCAAAATGCACTTTTGTGTTGTGTTTAAAGACAAGCTGTGATTGGCCAGACGAGAGAGCGCGAGGTTGCAGTGTGCTCGTCTGTTTGTGTGTGAGGAGGAGGGGGGCTCGCTGTGTGTGTGTGTGTGTGTGTGTGTGTGTGTGTGTGTGTGTGTGTTAGCCGGAGTGCTAGCTAGCATTAGCATATTAGCTTGGCTCTCTAGCGTGTTGTTATTTTGGAGTGTAAGTTTCAACAATAAAGCGTCGACTGTAAACGTGTTTCTCGTCCAACCTTTCAACACGTCCAGACGGACGCTACAATATTATGTTCTGGCAAGAAACATTTCCATATTTTAAATAGAAACATTTCATGTATTTAGTCTGATGTTTTTAGAAAGATGTTGTTTACTATCACTGCTAGAAAATTTAACATCGTGATAATTATCGAGATTGATCAATATAGAAAAATGTATCATGATAATATTTTTGGACATATCGCCCATCTCTCTCTCTCTCTCTCTCTCTCTCTCTCTCTCTCTCTCTCTCTCTCTCTCTCTCTCTCTCTCTCTCTCTCTCTCTCTCTCTCTCTAATATATATATATATATATATATATATATATATATATATATATATATATATATATATATATATATATATATATATATA
>BRDA01013977.1:30308-42859 GCA_036984385.1 Crenuchus spilurus
ACAAGCAACCAGAGACAGATGGCATTGGAGGGAAGTGACTCGTCTGTGCAGCCTACCATCGCAAAGCGATGACGGCGTGTGACATGACATGACAATAAAAGTGTATCGTCCTGGAAAATGTTAAACTTAATGGCTGACCTCAAACTTTTGAACAGTATTGTATGTCATGTAATTGTATACTTTTATCAGGCATCAGTTATGCTTGTGATAATGTCACATAAAGCTGATGTATCTGATTCCACATTTCCGATTTGGCTATAATAATGATGTAGCTCGTGATCAGCAAGTGATCAAGTCAGTATAATATACACTTCACTTTGTTTCATTTGTGCATATTCAGACATGCTTTTAACCTCTCACTCAGAAGCACTTGGGCCACGAGCAGTGTGATAAAACGGTGTCAGAACAGTAAATCCCTTTTAGATTTACGTCGTGGTTTGCGCACATGGTCCTCCATAGTTATTGAGTCTAGGGAGATTCACAAAGCACATAATATTTATTAGCCATCTCCATATACAAGCATTTCTGCTCATTGATACTTTGAGAATGTAAAGCCAGGTGTACATTGTTTGAGGAATGCAGTGTGGGGTTTATGCTTCACACCTCTGCAAACGTGTAGATACCTGCGAATGTAACATTTCAAGGCAAATGTTTTTCAAGCCTCCTCTTTTCTGTCTCTCAATGGCCCGGTCTGTACAGAACAGCGTGTTCTCACAGGGCTCACAGAGCTGGTGTTCTCTCGTTTTGAGCTTGCACACTGTAAATCTCACCTATTCTCCTCAGGCATTCAAGACACCAGGTGCTCTTCAGCTCTTTACCTGAATTAATGTGAGTGAGAATGATCAGTGCACGAGAACTCACAATCTGACTCTGCATCTATTATCTGACTTTGCAGATGCTTCTCAACAAGGCTAGAGGGAGATGCATCTCATTATCTCTATTTTGGAATTCAGAGGGAATTATACATTCGCATGGATTAAAAAAAAGAAGAACAGAAGGAGAATATGCTTCTAGAAGCACATTTTGCTTTGTGGGATACATTGGGCCTCATTCACCGATCTTCCGCCAGTCTTGAGTCTTTTCTTACATTTGTTTTTAAATGTTGCTGCCATTTAAATCCTATTATTATACTGGAGAATTGACGGGATGGCTTGGTGGTTGGCACATTTGCCTCTCAACACCGAGGTCTTGGGTTTGAGGTACCATCTGGGTGGAGTTTCCATGTTCTCCCTGGTTCTGCATGGTTCCTCCCACAGTCCAAAAACATGGAGGTCAGGTGAATTGTGTACTCTAAATTGTCCTTGAGTGTGTGTGCCCAGTGATGGATTTGTGCCCTGTACTGAGTTTATTTAAGACGGTGTAATACATGGTGAAGGGGTAGGGGCTCACTGCGGCCCTGACCAGGATTAAGCAGAAAATAGATGGATGGATGGAGAATTGGTAGAACATTCATTAATCTATTGTTTCTGCACAATGGGCAGAGATTCTGCTCTTACTAAAGAACCATTCCCAAATAAGAAAACTTCCCAAATCCCAAATGTGCTTTAAGAAGAATGTGAATTAGATCCATTGCTCTTTACTTTCTACTCTGAACTGATACACCAGTGGGTTACAATCTCTCACTTTTCATCTCTTGTCTTAAGTGTTTAATCCTGGTAAGGGTCACGTTGAGTTCCCATACTCCTTTAATTGGGTACAGCTTACCACTATCAGGACAGGGCACCAATCCACTGCTGGGTATGCAATACAACAATTTAGAGTACCCAATTCAACTGACCTCCATGATTTTGGACTGTGGGTGGAAACTGGAGATGCCGGAAGAAACCTACGCAGACACAGGGAGAACATGGAAAGTCCACCCAAATGGGGACTCAAACCCAAGACCTCAGTGCTGAGAGGCAAATGTGCTAACCACCAAGCCACTGTGCCACTCTCACTCATTTGTGTAAAAATGTGGACACCTGACATTACACTTATATAAGCTTGATGGATTCACAATTATGGCCATTAGTATCTCTAACATCTCTAACTGTTCTAGGAGAACTTTGAAAATATGTGCCAGTGCAGTCAAAAGAGCACTTGTGATGTCAGGCACTGATGCTGGGCAAGAAGGCCTGGTTCACAATGCACATTCCAGTTCATCCCAAAGATGTTGGAACTTTTGTGCAAGCCAGTTTCTCTGCACGTGACTCGTCATATAATTTCTTTATGGACTTTGCTTTATGTGCAGGGGCCTAAAATTATATTAATTTAAACTAGCCACTAAAACTAAATTGGCTAACTCTGGAAAACTGCCCAAGAGCAAAACACCCTCCTCCACTAAACTTCAGAGTGGGCACTACACATTCCAGTAGGTATAGTTTTCCTGGCTTCTGCCAGAGTCCACAGAGTGCCAGATAATGAAGCGTAATTCATCATTCCAAAGCTCCAATTGATTCTTGCACATGGTATTCTTAGCCTGGCTGTACTGTGCAACTTTCAAGCAGTTTTGGTTTCAAGCAACTTTCAAGCAATCTTGATGCATAAAAGTGTGTTCTGTTCATTTGAAATGTCCTTAAGTGTCAAGCTTCTCAGAAATGATGCTACATGTGGTTCACAACAAGCAACTTGTTGTATGAAAGCATAAGCTTGTCAGCTGCTTGGCCCTAGAAACCCATTTCATGAAGCTCCCAATCGAGAGGCAGATTGGAAGTGATGCAATAAATGATTTTTCACACTTTCAGCATTCAGTGGACCTGCTCTGAGTTAGCACTTCGTGGCTGAGATGTTCTTGCTCCTATATGCTTTCATTTCGCAAGAAGAGCACTTACAGTTGACCAGGACCTGTACAGCAGTGCAGAAGTTTCACATACTGACTTCTGACAAAGGTGGCATGTGAGAGTGCCACGTTTAAAGTCACAGAGCTCTTCAGTATGACCCGTTCTACTGCTACTGTGTGTCTATGGAGACGGCATGTCTGTTAGCTTGATTCTATAATGATGAGTGAGACTGAAACACCTGAACTCAGTAATTAGTATCATACATTATAATACCGGGTCATATTGCTGCATCATACTCTGTGCAGCTTTGGGACGGGCTGTACCGCTAACCTCTTAGGTCTGCCATTCTGTTTTTCTTAAAAGTACCTTCACACTTCCTGTGATAGATTCTGTATGTTAGAAGTTCCACTGAAGTTACTTGATTTGTAGTGAAGGAGGTGACTAGAGGTAACCACCTCCTTACATGCTTATGAAGTTTTTTTTTTAATTTGAATGTTTTTCTAACTTACCTAATGATGTAATCATTTACAGGTATATGTGCTGTTAAAATGTGTCCTCTCTTTAGCTGTGTCACATTCACAAAGTGCTCGGAGGTGTTTATAATGTTCAGGCTCTGCTGAAGATGATTATCAGGACGTGTTTTCTTTGTTAACTAGACCCACTGATAGACACTATCCAATGGTTCTCTGTTTGATTTACATATAATCTGCATAAAGATATAATTGCTTTGAGAGTTTGTGTTAAGGGAGGGGAGGCCCGTGATCTCACCCCCTCACCTTTCTCTCTCTCTTATTCTTTCTTTTTCTCTCTCTCTCTTCCTTTCTTTCTTTCTTTCTTTCTTTCTCTCCTTCCCTGTTTCTCTCTCGCTCCCTTTCTTTCTCTCCCCTCTTTCTTTTTCTTGCTCTTTCTCTCACATTCTTTCTTTAATTCTTTCTCTTATTCTCTCTCTATCTCATATTCTCTCTCTCTCATTCTTTTTTTCTCTCTCTTTCTTCCTTTCTTTCTTTCTTTCTCCTTCTCTCCCTCCCTGTTTCTCTCTCGCTCCCTTTTCTTCTCTCTCCTTTCTTTCTTTCTCTCTCACACATTCTTTCTCTCATTCTTTCTCATTTTCTATCTCATATTCTCTCTATCTCTCTCATTCTTTTTTTTCTCTCTCTCTCTCTTTCTTTCTTTCTTTCTTTCTCCTTCTCTCCCTCCCTCTGTTTCTCTCTCGCTCCCTTTCCTTCTCTCCCCCTTTCTTTCTTTTCTCTCTCTCACATGCTTTCTTTCATTCTTTTTTTCTCTATCTCTTTCTTTGTTTCTCTCTCTCTCCCCTTTCTTTCTTTTTCTTTCTCCCTCTCTCTCTCTCTCTTGTGAATGTGCTGACCTGTGGGTATAGTTTTGCTCTCTTTTACTATACTTTTATACTCTTCTGTTTCTTTTCTAATGTGTGTGTGTGTGTGAGATTCTGAAAACCTTTCAAATAAACTTTAATATCTAACTTTTAAACTTTGACTCACCTTTTGACTTTCTCAGAGTCTCAAACTTTAACTTTTTGTTTTATTGATTTGTTCTTTAGTAATTCCATAATACTTAATTGTTTAGTTATTATTCTGCCAAAATAGTCAACTCCTCTTGAGTCTGGGTTTAGCCTACATCTGGAGGTAAGATATAGTGGATTACAACTAATCTGGCTGTGTTATCTCTGGAGCTTGTTCCAGCCTTGCTGGAAGTTCTCAGTGTCCTAGAAGTCCACATATGGATCAGCAGAAGACATGTTCCTGTCACATGCAGATCAGGTTGGGAGCCACTTCCAGCACTCTGTGAATGGTGAATGCCAATTAGTTTGTAATCTGCTGGATTAGGAGTAAAAAAAAAACACAATCTCAGCTTTTTTGTTCCATGAAAATGGAAAGTGAGGTCATAGTGTCTGAAAACCTGCATGTGGGTTAATCTTTTTCCTGACAGCTCATTAATAACACCAAGCCAGAGAAAACAGTACTCGTCCCGTTTTCTCCATCACTGTCTTCTCTAACTTTGTCTTTCACAAGCGTTTGATTCTGTACATCCTCTCCTCTATGACCTCTTCTTTTATTTCTGCTTGTCCAGTGTTTTTAAAGCCACTTTCTAGTTTTCCAGTCAGCTTGTTTGAAACCACCAGAGATTCAGTCCAGAGCCAAGTGTGCTGATGTTCCTAATCCATACACAGCATGTTTCTGTAAACACACTGAAGTGATGTGAGCTGATGTTTACGACAATGAGGTTGCGATTGGTGAGGCAGTAGAGTGCACTGTGTTTTATCACAGTAATGAAAAACATTTCAGACTTTATCAAGAGCCCCTTTTCCCCCCTTTGTATTATCATTTACAATTTACAGTGTGCAGCCTAATTATAATGAAGTGTCTGGTTATATAATGGAATAACTCAGAATGCCAAAGTACTGCTGCAAAGATTACCACACGCATGACTAATGGTGTGTGATAATAAACGCACTTAATGACCACATATCGTTACTCCGGGTTCTTCATGAACCACGTCATGTTTTCCCCTCACACCATACATTTCAGACAAGTATAACACGTTGCCTGCAGGAAGACTGAGGAGAAAAGAATACAGTTTTGCAGATGATTTTGTTTTGTAACGCTAGACTGTATGACATGTAGATTACTCACCCAGTGTTGGGTTGCAGACACATCTGGTAGTGTTAATTAGCTTCTACTGCAGCTTCCTCTTGCTGAGCATTAATGATATGGAAATGCTTATGAGCTTTCTCTAACAATGAGTACTGTTTTTAGCTTGCAGTGGGCGAAGGGGTTTAAAACCTGTATACATTTTACCAGCTTTGCTAAAGCAAGCATGGAAAGTCTTGTTGTTGAATTAATTTTCTTTGTCTTGTCTTTCTCTGTCTCAGGTGACCCACCCACCGAGAGGAGAGCAGCAAGGGCAGTTGCTGGGCACTTTTGATGAGAAAGCCTATTTAGCCAGTAAGCAGCTGAAAGCCGGGGAGGATCCATACAGAGAGCATGCTTTCAATCTGCAGGAAAGTGACCGACTGGGCAGTGAAAGGGCCATTAGAGACACTCGACACTACAGGTAACATACATGTAGTCACTCACGTTTAAGTAGCATTTCACCAAACAGTAGCAACAACTGTTACAGCCCAGGTCAGTTTGTTCCAGTAAAGTACATCCTCAAGTTTGAACATTACAAATGTAATCACATTAAGAACTAAATTTATATTTTCCAGTAACGTCTCTGCAACATTAAGTGGACATCACCTACAGTATATTAAAATACTGGCCACATGGACAGAGAAAAACTTTTTGTTGTTACAGAAAGTGTTACCTAAAACAATAAATAGTAAATAAACAGCTTATTTATAAAAGAGAAATTATATGAAGCAAACATGACCCAACTTAACATTGCACTGTCTTCACTGAACGTCCTCCAGATCAACACATTATAGAATTAGTCATTATTTCCCAAAATAAGTCTTGCAGTTAGTGAGGAGTGAATGTCTATATTTTAATACGTTGGTTTGACATCATTAGGTTTAATAACAAGAGTTTAATTGATTATTGTTTTATACTTGTGTTTAAAACAAATATTTTAAATATTTTCTGTAAGCACAATGCACACAGAAACACAACACAAACTAACAGAAACATAACAAGCTAACACAACACAAGATAACACAAACACAAAACAAGCTAACACAATGCAAGCGTACATAAACACAACACAAAGCTAACAGAAACACAAAAAAGAACAGAAACAGAACACAAAACAAGCTAACACAACACAAGCTAACACAACGCAAGCTTACAGAAACACAACACAAAGCTAACAAACACAAAACAATGAACAGAAACACAAAACAAGCTAACACAACACAAGCTAACACAATGCAAGCTTACATAAACACAACACAAAGCTAACGGACACAAAGCTAACGGACACAAAGCTAACAAACACAAATCTAACAGAAACACAAAAAAGAACAGAAACACAACACAAAACAAGCTAACACAAAACAAGCTAACACAGCACAAGCTAACACAATGCAAGCTTATAGAAACACAACACAGCTAACAAACACAAACCTAACAAACACAAAAAATTAACAGAAACAACACAAGTTAACACAAACAAGCTAACACAATGCAAGCTTACAGAAACACAACGCAAAGCTAACAAACACAAAGCTAACAAACACAAAAAATGTAACAGAAACACAACACAAGCTAACACAAAACAAGCTAACACAATGCAAGCTTACATAAACACAACACAAAGCTAACAGAAACACAAACAATTTTAACAGAAACACAACACAAGCTAACACAAACACAAAACAAGCTAACCAACACAAGTTAACAGGAAACAACACAAGCTATCACAAACACAGCACAAAGCTAACTGAAACACAACACAAGCTAAAAACATACACAAGGCTAACACAGAAACAAACCTTAAAGATCCAACATCTTATTAACTTAGAGTTGCTACATTCAGTTTTCTATGAATATATAAAAAATATATACATTAAAACTTTTTAAACACAGTCAGGACAAGGTGAGTAGAGTCATTGCAACAGAAAAAATAACTGCAACATAATCTGGCACCATTATGTTCTCTGGCTAAAGGAACTTTAGAGTTCCACCTCACTGACAGGAAAAGTGCTGCTCCAGTGAAAGTCAGACATGCTGGCATAACACAAATTTCTTAATGTATTGCCAGAGCTCATGTTTGTTTTTATTAACCCATTAAGACCCATTATCTGAAATTTAATTTCACTGCAAGTTTTACCATGTATGACGTGATGTGTATGTGATCACTGGTGCAACCCTTAAAAGTTAATTTATTTATTTGTTTATTTATTTTTAATAACTTTCTTTGAAGGGTGGCTCTTGAAGGGACCCAACCTGACTTTAAAAGATTCTTAAAACACAAAGACTCCTAGATGAAACCACACTTTTAGAGAGCTGTTACTGAATAAGAAGAATATGAATACATTTTAATTCTAATGTGTTTATGTAATACCCAAAGCCACACCACAGTATCTTAATCAGGCTACACAGTAATGCGGCAATAATAAACTAAGAAAATGAAATAAATAATGCAAAATAAATAGGATGATGCAAAATTGGAATTTTATATGAACACATTTTATGAAAACTGAAATCACTCTTTGTTCAGAAGCAGAGTAAATATACAGATAGGCAGTTCGGGTAAATACTGATTTTATGTTTTTGTCACTTCAATTGTGCTTCTGTTTACGGTGTCAGTGAATTATGACTAAGAATTAGTTTTCATCTGTAACAAAATTGTGCTGTGCTTTCAGTACTTCAGTTCATTGTTCTCTATATTGCCTTTGTCATGCCTGGTTGGTTTATTTACAGTAGGAAAATGTTATTTATTCTCATGTGTTGACATTGAGTCATTTTCTTAAATAATATTCACCCTTAATCCAGTTTTAAACAGGAACATTTCTTGGTTCTTAATACTCTGTCAAATTAAGGCTGATGCTGAGTAGGTCCAGTTACCTCACAGTAGTCCACATTTACTGTCTTTCAGGTGTGCCTCTGTGACTTTTGACCCTGACCTGCCCTCTACAAGCATCATCATTACCTTCCACAATGAAGCTCGGTCCACCCTCCTGCGCACTATTAAAAGGTAACACATGGTCTACACTGTCCTCTGTATGACACCATGACCAGTGTTCACTGCATTGTGCAGAGTAATGAGAAATTAAGTATCTGAAGATGTCACAGCTCAATTAATAATATAGTGGAAAAGAGGAAACATCAAAGTGGTATTATGTTTCAGAAGAACTTCTAAGAACATGATACATTAGAGCTGGTCCAGTAACTCTCTGTCTCTCTCACTTTCTCTGTCTCAGTGTGCTCATCAGAAGTCCACCCCATTTGATACAAGAGATTATTCTTGTGGATGACTTCAGCTCCGACCGTAAGAAGCTTTTTTTCTTTTTCACATAAATTAAGACACACTGACACACAGATGGAAGTAATAAATTGATGATATGTCCTGACTTCACGTCCTACTTTTATATAATGGACACGTATTCATGAGAATGATTGAATTAATCGGACTGTTCAATAACGGACTGTGACAGCTATTCAACACTCTGGTAGTCACAGAAAAGGACATCAGTTCCAGTGTAATTGGTTTTATAGAGCATACAATGGGCACAATGGGTGCTATGTTATGATTTGTTTGGCAGTCAAGATTTTCCTCTTTTACAACAATCAGATAAGTGATCTCACTTTGTGGATGATATTTTCTGTCATTTACCAGGGCTCTAACAATGCATTGTCACATTGTGATATCACAATACAAATAATACATAAACGTTAGGGGTGTGCATCTGTGCAATAAATGATGATCCAATATGTATCTCGATTCATGCGGTACGATACGATTCAGAAACGATATATTTTAAATTGGACCGATTCGGTTAGATTTAGTAGGGGATACAATTCGGTTCACTATAATAGTGTAGGAAATAATACAAGTTACTTGTTTAAAATAGATAATTTTACATTGATTCAATATAAGTTAATACTAAAAATGTGTTTTTGCATTCAGATAGATTAATGAAATACTAGAGAACTAGTATAGTTGTATTTAACATGTGAATTCAGAAACAGTAAAATACTGTCGCGTTGGGATGTTAATTTTAAACAAGTCCAGAAAGCCCTCATTCTCCACCACACAGTATGGTCTTAAGTCTTTGACAATGAGCCGGGTTATTGAAGCCGTTAATTACTTTGGCTCTAGCTGAGTTGTGGTTGAGTTTTGGCTGGAAGAAGTCCTGTTTTTCTGTGTTTTTGTCCTGCCGTGTCTTTGGGCTAGCGGTGCGGGCGTCCTCATTGCCACTTTCCCCATGTCGTCTCACCAAATGTTTTCCGTTCTTCATTTAAAGACCAAACTTCTTCCAAACTTTAGATTAACTTTAGAGCGTTGTTTATATGTGCGTTGGACATTTTTGTCTTTCAAACATGACTGTGACGAGTATCACGACAGTTAATCAGTGAGAGAGATAGAGAGAGAGAGAGAGAGGAGGGGGAGCAGCAAAAGCACATCAGCAACACCAAATCAATTGACAACTATTTAATCGGGCCATCGATTACTGGTCCGGAAGATGGACTTCTGATTCAAATTGGTTATTTTTTACACCCCTAATAAATAACATACACATGCATTATTACATTACATAGGTACAGTTGGATTGGCTGAACACTGAGGTCATGTCCTGATCCTGTAGCACTATGCCTATATTAGGAACATCAGGTAAGCTAGTTTTCTTTATGGACAAAATGAATGGCATTATGATATGTTACGCTCTATATGGAGTTTTTGCCTGAATGTTCTTAGATCCTCGTTGAGTTAATAGAACTTGAGGGCCCTATAGAGATATACATGGTCATGTTATTACCTCCTACCCAGTAGCTGGAATAACCACCCTTGGCTCAGTGTTCGCTCAGTGGTGATCTGTAAAATGTTCCTCGTTGCTCCTTTGTTCATTATAGAGGTTAACTGGTCCACTCTGGTGCATTGATTGTTCTGTACCACTCACCAAAGTCATTCCTCTCTGGCATTGATGGCCCACCACTGTTAGACGTTTGGGAAGCACTCGGTGTACGAGAAGTCCATTCTCAGTACACCTTCACTGCAGCAGCTCAATCACATTGCATTCTATGTCCATGACGATCGTTTTGCTTGTGTGCTCACTTATTTATACGTGCAACAAACCCTGTCATATGACATCTGTGACATCCCGAGCCAAGTTCATTCCAAACCAGGTATGGTCATAATATTCGGATATGACCATGTAGGTATATTATTATTATCATGGCACAAGCAACAATGGGGCCCCCAGTGGCTCAACAGGCTAAGACGTTGACACTATGATCAGAGGATTGCGAGTTCGAATTCCGGTCATGCTGTTTGCCATTAACAGCCGGAGCCCAAGAGAGAGATGGCGCTCTCACTCTCCCTATCACTCACACATTGCAATGTCCGGTGGCTAGGACTTTTCATCACATCATTTCCTCCTCTTAGGTCAACAGTTATAGGATTTGATCTCACAGTCTGAACAAGCCTATATGTCTAACATCACTAAGTTGGAACCCATGGTGGGAGGTGGTGTATACTATGAAGGAGTCACAGCTAGCGGGGAAGTTGATAATAAATACATTTACCAAACCAGGATGTATAACTATAATTTATTTAGGGCATTTTTATATTAAACTAAGAGCAGAAAGGAGTGCAATAGGTTAGCTTAAAATGTTAAGACGTGCTGACTTTAGATTTTTACAGTGTTGCTTTGGCTAGAATAGTCTACAATTTGAATATTTGGTTATGTAACAATGTCAAATTTGAATTAGAAACCTACTTTCATGTCACATCATTTAAATGTACAGAGGGTTTCCCTGCTTGTGGCAATGTAGCTTCCCTGCTTTATGCTTTGACTGGTAAACAGCCTTTCAGCATGATATTGTGAGGAAAAATGTACGTAATGGACATGACATGTTTTTGTTTACCACAGTGTAAAAACAGCATTAATTTTTATCATAGAGAAAAATAGCTTAGACCAGCTTGAATATTTGTTGCAATATATGACTTTAAACTATTATTTGTGTTTAAAAGATGCTTTAAAAAATATTATACACACATATATTAGTACTGAATATTTTTGGATGACCAGCCCAAGCTCTGAGGTCTTTGATGGGAGCACAGCTTGTGCATATGCATTAATACATATTAATCTACTGTGTGTGTGTGTGTGTGTGTGTGAGTGAATGAGTAGGAGTCTGTTTATCCATACTCATTATTGCTTACAAATTAGCCAGAAAGCTGTTAATCTGTTTGCAGGCCTGGCTGTATTCATTACTCAAGTCAGCAGGCCTGCCAGGCTGCATGGGATTGTAGACTCGTTCTTGCCAGAATGCATGTGGTAGTATGAATCAGCCTGCCAGGCTGCATGCTGTCTAATAGCAGCTATCTATGTTAGAAGCCAGAGAGCATGTTCGTATCTAGATGAGTGCTGTAATGAATTAGCCCAGGCTGTCTCAGGACATCTGTGAGAAGGCAGGATTTTCACCCCTTTCAAATCCCGTTAATGCTAGTCTTAATCGAGCACTGTGATCTCTGCACGAGCTGTGAGCTTGCATGTGACTCATGACCTGTGACCTCTCACTGGGATTAAAGTAATAATTGACAAATTTGATTTACAAAATTTACCATTTACTCCAAATGTAGGTGATCAACTAAGACATGTTTGGTGTTTGCAGGTTGCATCTTTAGTTTTGCATTGGAGCTACAAGAATCATGATTAAATTGCTTCAAGTTGTTAAGTAATCTCTATAGTCTTGCAGTGATTTCTGAATCGAACATGCTCTTATCTGTACAAAAGAATGAGAGTATCCTGCATAGCTAAAAGACTATGACTTGACCAATGTGCCTGCACACACAGAATTTGACCGAAACATTTTATGCCAGGTTCACACTACACAACGTTCGTGAGTCGACGGTCATTGTGCCATTCACACTACACGACTGGTTGAGCTGTGATCGCAAGTCTTTCCGGCTGCTCTTCAAAAACACGTTTTTGTTATAAGAACAGAACAATACAGCCGGCAATGAGCTGGTGTACAGCACGCAGGCTACGAGCTAGCATTACAGTTACAGTTATATCACCTTGACGATCGACTCTCTCTCACTCTCTCCGTCAAAGGTTGTTAGGAACCTCGGGGTTATGTTTGATGACCAGCTTTCATTCACACATCA
>BRDA01013977.1:42959-54452 GCA_036984385.1 Crenuchus spilurus
CTCAGATATTCAGCATGTCAAATATTTCCCTGGCGTCTGCGATTGGTCGTGATCAATCGGCAACGGCTCGGCGAGCGTCTTACAGCAGTTCACACTTCATGACTGAGTGAGCCTCGAGTAATCCCTGACTTGCCTCCAAGAAGAGTTTTTGTTTGTTTGTTTTTTATTTGTGCCAATTTTCTCCACTTCCCAATGTTGTAGTAGTCAATTAACCCATCCCATCTACTAGGATGCTCTCCCCATCACTTTGCACTGTCCCTGACTCTAGGATGGTGAAGACATGCGCAAGCCTCCTCTGTTGCGTGTGATACAGCCACCGCCTCTTTTCAAATTACCTCTTGATACACCATCACTGGGGAGCCAACACACTCCGAGGAAAGCGCAGCTCTGAATGAGCCAATCAGTAAACGCCTGAGCCAGCGGACATTGCAATGTGAGAGTGATAGGGAGAGAGATCGCCATCTACCTGCCCAGAGAGAGCACTGCCAATTTTTGCTCTCTTGGGCCCCAGCTGTTGATGGCAAAAGAGTATGTTTGGGATTCGAACTTGTAATCCTCTGGTCATAGTGTCAGCGTCTTAGCCTACTGAGCCAATCAGGGCCCCTCCGAGCAGAGGTTTTTATTGCCGATCTACAAAAAACTGGTCAGCGACTGGAAAACTGGGCTAAAATTGTGTAGTGTGAACTAGGCATGAACCATTCCGGCAGTGAAACACACACACACTAGGAAGGCAGTGAGAACCCTTGCTTGAATATGGTGGATGGTCCTCTCCACTGCACCAGGGAGCAGTTGGGGGTTAATTAAATGATTATGGGTTAGGTGCCTTGCTCAAGGGCACTTCAGTCATGTCCTGTTGGCTCAGGCTGCTGACCTAATGGTTACAAGGCCAGTTCCCTAACCACAAGCCCATGGCTGCCATAGGATATGAGACTCATGTATTGGCCTAACCATTCAAATCTCCATCACCAAATTAAAAATAAAAGTTGTCATCCAGCTCACCTGGAAAAGCAAAACATTTATGCCACCAACCACTAGTCCAACAAAATTTTGACAGTGGAGAAGGTGGCTCAGAGTACACATGAATTTGTATATGGAAAGACTGTGGCAATAAGATCATGGAGGGCAAGCATTTAACATCATTGTATGTGTTCAGAACCAGCCATTTTGGTTTTGGGGCAAATTAGGGTTTGCTTGTGTTTGTGCCTCATAAATAGATTTAGATTCAGCTTTTGCCAATGTGATTACACACAGTGGAATTTGACTTCTGCATTTAACCCATCTGTGCAGTGAAACACACACTAGAGTGAACACACTTGGCTGTGAGAACATGTGTTGAAAGTGATGGGCAAGCCTATCCATGGCACCCAATGAGCGATTGGGGGTTAGGTGCATTGCTCATGGGCAATTCAGTCATGATCTGCCCGGAGATCGAACCGGCAATCTTCCGGTCACAAGACCAGATCCTTAACATGCCACGGCTGCCCCCATGTATGTATGTATTTATAGTACCTTGACCAGCCAATGATACATTACAAAAGAGAGTCTGAGGTGGTGCCTCATCTACAGAGGTCTTCTGGAGCCATATTCCAACAATGCTCATCCAAAGATGGCAAGAGGGAGGGTCAATGGGAGCCCTGATTTGTCCCATGTTTAGCACATCAAGGACATGGTTGCAAGAAAACTTGCGCAGCAAAGATCACCAGCGGATACCACAAATGAACTTTGTGCTTATATAAAGACCGTATTGCATGACATACCACACACACTTCCACAGTCTCTTCCTCTTCATGCCAGACTGTGTAGAAGAGGTTATTTCTGCCCATGGTGGGTACATCCAAGGGCGCTGGACAGGGTGTCCTTGCCTACCTGGGGACCTACTTTACTTAATGGGCTCTCCAACAGGCATGGGGGATTTGGGGGGATAGTGGGGGCAGGCACATAGGGGTCTCCTGGGCACAGTAATTTGGTGCTGCACATCAGATACTGATTGTTTTGTATTCTGCTAGCCTGGCAGGGCTGTATGTCTAATCATACATGCCACGTAGCATAGGGAATCTGCCAAATCAATATATCTTTGATTTCTCATATCTTCATTGCTGTTGCTGCAATATATTTTTTATATTTGTATTTGTTTCATCTCTCAGCTTCTGTGTTTATTCACTCAATGTCTGTGCATCTTTGTCTCTGCCTGCTTGTCTCATCTGTAATGTATATATGCCTATACATATATGCCCAGAAGATGTGAATTAATTTAGAGACATACTAAAAGCACATGGTGTGAAAAGGGGCTGTCACACTCCGTACTGCGTCTGTCATGTCAGCGGGGGATAGTGTGCGCTTGACTTTTGCCCTCACGGTAATCCAGAGTTTACTCCTCCCCCTCACCATCTGTCTATCCTCCCCTCTGATTCAGGACTGACATTATATATTTAACTTAACTCTCTCTTTCTCTGTACCCCTCCCACATTCAAGCCTGCTTCAAAGGGCTCATATGATGGATGTCCAAACTCCACTTTTTAAAAATTAGCATGTAAACATTCACATATTCACATTCAGCCTACAGCAGTTTAGCTCCATCCCTCCATTCATAATAAAGTGCTTCAAATTTTACTCTTTATCACGGCACAACCCAGAGCAGCCAATCAGAATAAAGATAATTGACATATATCTGTCAGACCCAGTAACAACAGCCTGATAAAAAATTTACGCCATAATGAGAGGTGGGAAAATGGCCATGAATTATGATGTGATTGATCATTGATCGAATCCACCCTTCTGAAAAACAAATGACAAACCAGTAGGACAAACTCTTGTTTTCATTAAGTAAAGGTACTTGTTTTGGGGCAAGGAATAGGACAAGTTGGCTTATTGGTTGTCATTAGTTTCTTGAAGGACATCTATAATTAGATAAATTAGATGCATCTTATATCAGTCACAGGTCACCCATTAAATGATTAAGATCCTTCCCATTAATGTCAACCAAAAGGGAACCACTAAATACCATTACTAACCTTTAGACATCATTATATAACCGATAGCGTCATTTAATGGTCGCTTTGTAAGAAATGTAATTAATGGGCTAAATACAAATACAGAATATAAATATAATTGTAAATTTAAATGCACATAAATACAAAGAAATGTGAGATGTTTAAAACATGTTTAAAACACATTACATACAGAGTGTGTTGTGATTTTCAGGCTGGTCAGTGTTCTGTAGAAGTTGTATGTCCTCAGGCCAGATTTGCTTGATCTGTAGAGACAAGAGACAACTGCTGCTAATCTTAAAATCTCATAGGCCAGCCTCAACCTATAGTCATTCATCTGTGTGTCTGTGTGCACAGCAGTGCTTCAAAATTTGTGAACGCTTTACAGGGGTACTCAAATAGAAATGATGAGGGGCCACAATTTTTTTTTCAATGACTCAAGGGGCCATTTATTGGGACCATTTATGATAACGTATCATAACAATATAACGTATAACATTTATAACATTTCCTTTTTATTCAAAACAAAAATATTTGTAAATATTTTTTTTATAAATACCTAAAATAAAAATATAATTTGCATTTGGGCATAAATTAAAATTAATAACTAAATAAAACCAAACATAACCCTGTTCAAGATCCAAAGCAAATAGCCTTCAGGCAGCTCTTTGTTGTTTTGTCAAAGAAGTGTGGAGGATTTGATTGGATGTGTCATATGATGCTTTAAGAGCATTTAATTTTGTTGTTCTGATCTCGGAGTTTTGCCGAAATGTCTCTTCAAAATGCTTGTGTTTTGATTCATAGTGTTGTTTCACATTGCACATTTTTATTGCCGCGACAGTTTCTTGACATACTAAGCACATAGGGCGAGTACTGGACTGTGGTAGAAAGAACGCAAACCTTTCTGTCCATTCTTTCTGGGACTGGCGGTTTTCGCTGTCCAGTTTTCTTTTTGGGGCAAATTTCGAGCATATGCCATTATTGCTCCGGTCGGTAAACGTTTTGCTGCTGCTGAGCGAGTGAGTGACTGTCTCGTTTCCGAGGGCTTTACTGCTATCTGTTTATTGTTGCCATGGAGGCAATCCCCAGCCTCGTCTTGAGATCGCGGTGCGCAATTTCAAAATAAGAGCGGACAGCGCGATTGAAAAAAAATCATTAAAAAAAAAAAAACTTTTCAAAACAGCTCGCGGGCCATAAATAGATACCCAATGGGCCTAAAAAGGCCCGGAGGCTGCTATTTGAGTGTGGGAGCTTTAGAATTTTCTTCATTTCTGCATAGATTTGTCCTAAAGGACCAAATCAAACAAGTGAGCCAAAATGTATGAGAAAATAATCCAATATGTCTGTGAGTGGCTAAAGTATGTTAACTTTTAACTAGTATTTTCAGTATCTGGTATGATACTCTTGTGCAGCAATAACTGCGACTAAATATTTCTGGTAATTGTTTATCGGTCCTGTACATCAGCTTGGAGGAATTTTAACCCATCCCTCCGTACAAAGCATCTTCAAGGGTTTCCTTCCTAGAACTGCTTGCTTCAGGTCTTCCACAAAATGTATTTTTGGATTAAGCTCGGTACTTTGACTTGGCCATTTAAAAATCTTGGGCCCCGAGTGACTCAGTCTACTAAGATGCTGAAACTATAACCAGAGGATCACAAGTTCGAATCCCAGTCATGTTGTTTATCATTGACAGCCAGGGCCAGAGAGAGCAAAAATTGGCCATGCTCTCTCTGGGTGGGTAGATGCGCTTTGCTCGGCATTGGCTCCCCAGTGATGATGTATCAGCAGTAATTTGAAATCGTTATGTTCTCACGCATCGGAGGCTTGTGTTTGTCTTCACCCTTCTAGAGTCAGGGGCATTGCAAAAGTGATGGAGAGAGCCACTAGTGCAGAAATGTCCATCTTCAGTCCAGGAGGGCCGGATTCCTGCACAGTTTGGTGATTGCCCTTCTGTAACACTACAATTAAACATTCTCATTACCTACCAGGCTGAATCAGGTGTGTTTGATCAGGAAGATCACCAAACTGTGCAAGAATCTGTTCCTCCAGGACTGGGGTTGGACTCCTCTGCCATTGCAGATGGGATGAGTTAATTGGCTACTACTACATTGGGAGGGATAACTGGTAAAATAATAAAAAGTATAAAGAATAAAAGGCATAAAAAGTGTCATATGTAACAGGATCTATTTTAATTTTTTAAGCAATTTATTAAGCAAATAAATAGTATCTGTAATTTTATAAGTGCAGAAGTTCTCTGTAGAGGATGTGTTTGCTTATTTTTATTTGGAAAAACTATTAAACATTTTACTTTACCAGGGGTATCAAAACATACATTTTCTTTGAAGTAAAACTTGAACATGTAGGAACTTGAAGGAAAAATGAACATGTAAATCTGATATTGAAAACTGTATCAACAGTACTAGTGCAGCTCCAAAAATTTTTATATAAAAAAAATTGTGTTCATAGCTTAATTCATCTAGTCATATATTTTATATTTCTTACACATTTTCAAGCCTATTTTTTTGTTTGAATAGTAATTTACTCTATATTCTAATATTTTGAGATTCTGGATTTCTGATTTTCATGAACTATAAGTCAAACTGATCAAAAGTAAAAGACTTGAAATGTCACTTTACATGTAATAAATATAAAATATAACTGTTTTCAGTTTTTTATGACAATAAATTAAATAAAACGTTTTCTTGATATTCTAATTTTTTATGTGGCACTGTATATAACCTTCTATCTTGAATAATTCTCTTGAACTGCCTTTTGAGGAAGCCATTATTAATTAATTAATCAATTAATTCAGAAATGAAACCTCCAAGCAATAGAACAGTACAGGGGTTAGACAATGAAAGTGAAACAGCTGTCATGTTAGTGTGGGAGGTTTCATGGCTAAATTGGACCAGTCTGGTGGCCAATCTTCATTAATGTCACATTGCACCAGTAAGAGCAGAGTGTGAAGGTTCAGTTAGCAGGTAAGAGCACAGTTATATAGTATATTACAATGCACACAACATTATGGTGACATACCAGAGTTCAAAAGAGGACAAATTGTCTTGCTGGAACATCTGTGACCAAGACAGCAAGTCTTTGTGTCTAAATATTATTGAGCCACTTTGGGGTGTTTTGGAGGAGCGAGTCAGGAAACGGTTTCCTCCACCAGCATCACGTAGTGACCTGACCACTATCCTGCAAGAAGAATGGCTTAGAATCCCTCTGACCACTGTGCAGGACTTGTATATGTCATTCCCAAGACGAACTGACACTGTATTGGCCACAAAAGTAGGCCCTACACCTACTAATAAATTATTGTGGTCTAAAACCAGCTGTTTCAGTTTCATTGTCTAACCCCTGTATCTTAGTTAATGTAGTTATTGTGATATGTATTATATTGTGTATTAAAATTGAGTTATTTAGAGTTTCCCATCCTTCCTTTACATGAGCGCAGCTACAGACAGACAACTGTGTTTGTGGGTGTTGGCAATATGTGAGATGAATACTAACTGTGGGGGATGTGTATTGATGTGTTGCCTTTGTGTGTATATGTGTGTGTGTTTTCTCTGTGTAATCTGATGTCTTCTCTCTCATTAGCTGAGGACTGCCAGCTGCTCTCCCAGATCCCAAAGGTGCGGTGTCTGAGAAATGAACGGCGAGAGGGTGAGTGTTGAGTTCATGGTGGGGTGTTTGGGTGAGTGATGCACACTAAAGAACAGTTACTATCTATCCAGGCTGTTGACTGTATCCAACACACATATGCAGCTTTTGTAGTCAACACCAGTAATGCAGACTGTTGGTTGTTGATGATGCTTTCTTGATAAAATCCTCATTAAAAGGAACACGGTGAGTGTTTGGCAGTGACGGCAGCAACATAACTCTGACAATAAATTATTCAGTCTGTTTATCAGTAAATCAGTGAAATTCTGCCTCCAAGTTCACGCACGAAAGATTCTCTTGCCTGGATTAGATTAGACTTTGGTGCTTTCATTTCTTGATTATCAATGGAAATTTAGGATAACGTAATGAGATCTTGGTGTTTGTCCTTTCAGTCTGCTGGAATTTGGCCACTCTAAGCCTAAAACATGCCAGTTTGGCAAATGGAAAACTCCCCATTAGCCTTGGGGTAGTTCCCATCTTTGTTTTGGCTTTACTTTTTTGGTCAACTACAAAGATCTCACTGGTCTAAGTGTACAGATGTGGTTTCCTACTCATAGCCACTAAATAGAGCTGATTGTAGTCATTATGTTGTGAGCTAAATTGTTATTGAAGCTCTAAATTACAGCTTGTTGTAAAGGCTGTTATGATGGTCAGGTTTAATCAGGTCTCGGGTCAGGGGGGCTGGCGCTGCCTCTGCCTCTATCCTCACCTTCCTGGACAGCCACTGTGAGGTCAACATGGACTGGCTGCAGCCTATGATCCAGAGAGTCAAGGAGGTGAGTGGTGACACATTCATACACACTCACACATGCTGAAACTTAAAACTGGACAAGAACGATGGTTTATATTCTGTATATTCTATGGTTTATAGTCTGTGTTAATTTTATACAGACCCATTCCAAAACATATTCTAATTTTTTGAAATCCTGTTTTTGTGGGTTTTATAAGCTGGAAGCCCAAATTATGTGAAAATAAACAAATAAATACTTGAAATCGTTTAAATTGTGGGCCCTGAATCTATAATCTGGGAAAGTTTAACTTTTTGAATGGAATTATGGAAATTAATCAACTTTTCCATAGTATTCAAATTTTTTGGAATGGGTCTGTACATACAGTCTTACATACAGTACACCCCTGGTCAGATTTAATGTTTCATTCTCTACAGTGAACATGCTAACATGAAACTTTTCTGTATAGTTTAATGCACAAATTCTGAATTCAGCTTAGCAGTTGGTATAAAGCCCCCATACTCAAATAGCGGCCTCCGGGCCTTTTTAGGCCCATTGGGCATCTATTTATGGCCCGCGAGCTGTTTTGAATTTTTATTTATTTATTTATTTTTTAGTGATTTTTTTTTCAATCGCGCTGTCCGCTCTTATTTTGAAATCGCGCATGCGATCTCAAGACGAGGCTGGGGATTGCCTCCATGGCAACAATAAACAGATAGCAGTAAAGCCCTCGGAAACGAGACAGTCACTCACTCGCTCAGCAGCAGCAACACGTTTACCGACCGGAGCAATAATGGCACGCTCGAAATTTGCCCCAAAAAGAAAACTGGACAGCGAAAACCGCCAGTCCAGCCAGAATGGACAGAAAGGTTTGCGTTCTTTCTACCACCGTCCAGTACTCGCCCTATGTGCTTAGTATGTCAAGAAACTGTGCAATAAAAATGTGCAATGTGAAACGACACTATGAATCAAAACACAAGCATTTTGAAGAGACATTTCCGCAAAAATCCGAGATCAGAACAACAAAATTAAATGCTCTTAAAGCATCATATGAAACATCCAATCGAATCCTCCACACTTCTTTGACAAAACAACAAAGGGCTGCCTGAAGGCTATTTGCTTTGGATCTTGAACAAGGTTATGTTTGGTTTTATTTAGTTATTAATTTTAATTTATGCCCAAATGCAAATTATATTTTTATTTTAGGTATTTATTTAAAAAAAATATTTACAAATATTTTTGTTTTGAATAAAAAGGAAATGTTATAAATGTTATACGTTATATTGTTATGATACGTTATCATAAATGGTCCCAATAAATGGCCCCTTGAGTCATTGAAAAAAAAAATTGTGGCCCCTCATCATTTCTATTTGAGTACCCCTGGTATAATGTGTCTAAACACAAAACAATGTCAGTAAGAGGTCTTGGCACAGACACTATCTAACACTACAAATCTAACATGACTGCTATTGTAAGCTACTCTGGATAAGAATATTTGCTAAATGCTGTAAATGTAAAGGTAAAAGGTTTTTTAACCCCTTAAAAGTCCTTGGATTCAATGTAACGCTTACACAAATTACTCCATTAGTTTTATTGTAAACCAGGAAGCTCTTGAAGTACATATGAAATGACTAAATGACTAAATTCATTATTTGTCACTCAAGTTGCTCAGTTATATGCATATTTTGCTTGTCCCTTTTTTGCACAGTTAATCATTTTTTGGACAACCTATTCTCAGCAGATTTACAGCTGTGTCATATTCTTTCCATATCTGTAACTACATCAGAGTTATAGGTCTCATTTGCTATTCTCCTTCTTGTATGGTCACTCCGTTTTTGTGGACAGCATTTTTATAGATTTACAACTATTTCCATGTCTACACAGTAAATCAGCCAGTGTTAAATCAACACTATTAGAGTTAAATTAACACTGAGAGTGTTATATTTTGACACCCTCAGTGTTGATTTAACTCTTATAGTGTTGACTTAACACTGGCAGATTTACTGTGTAGCTTCTTGATTTAACTGTGTTCCAAGAGATACACACACACACACACACACACACACACACATGTATTTATGCTTATTTGTATTAATAAGTTGTAATAACTTATATGGTAGTAAATGTGTGTATATCTTTGTATATGTGTACATATATACAGTATATACACTTTGTACAAATACAACTTATAACAAAGACAACTTATGGTACTTTTCCCTGTATCCTATTTATTTAATTGTTACTGTGTTCTGTGTTTGTCTCAGTGTGAGTTACTGCCAAGACAAATTCCTTGTAAATGATATCTCACTTGGCCAATAAAACCAATTCTCATTCTGATTCTTATGTGGGAAATGGACAGCTTGGAGTGTTTCCATCACACACACGCACACACACACAGACACGTGTGCACACCAATTCACAAACCATTGGTTAAGACTGTGACAGATGATAGCACTTTGACATTTTGTGTGTTAAGAGTCATTTATAACTCAGAAATGGCCGGAGTCCAGCATGGCCTTCAGCAGTACTTTGAGAGAAAGAGAGAAAGTGAGAGAGAGAGAGTCATACAGCTGCTCTAGACAACCGTTGCCATTCTCCTCCTTTTGTCAAAGTTAACTAAATCACTGAGAGACCATTATCCTCTCCAGTCCTCTGCTCCAAGAGAACAGTTCTGCACTGAGATAGGCATTCTCCATTTTTTTCAATATACCTCAACAGTAATTTCATTCTTTTGATATATCATCTAATATCCTCTGGCCTGCAGCTAAACTGTCTCTTTCATAAACACACACAGGGGAATAGGCCCTTCTGTTTTCTCTTATCTCCTATTGTTGCATGCACTTCATATTCACAAGATCATATTTATTTTACTGTGGGCATTTCTGTGTTAAAGGCTGTGCAGGGTTGGGGAATTGGGTATCCTCTTTAAACGTGGGGCTTTTTCCTAACTGTGAATCTGCATTGAAATCTAATGAGCTGCTCTGATAACAGGCTGTGCAGGACAGAACAGCCTCATATGTTTGGTTTAGCTTGAGTATACACTTCAGATTTAGTTATTCTTGTATATAATAAACATTTATAATCACTAATAGATAAGTAGATAGATTTAAATATTATTTCTCTTTCCAACCAATTTCTATTCTATTGCTTTTTTAAGATAGATAGATTGAACAACTTCCTGTTTTGAATTACATACACAGGTGTATAAATCAGGAATGTTTATACAGGTGTATATAACAGGTGTGTCTACACAGGTGTATATAACAGGTGTGTCTACACAGGTGTATATAACAGATCCCTCTATACAGGTGTATATACTGTAACATGTTTGTCTATACAGGTGTATATAACAGGTGTGTCTACACAGGTGTATATAACAGATCCCTCTATACTGTAACAGGTCTGTCTATACAGGTGTATATAACAGGTGTGTCTACACAGGTGTATATAACAGATCCCTCTATACAGGTGTATATACTGTAACAGGTCTGTCTATACAGGTGAGTATAACAGGTCTGTCTACACAGGTGTATATAAAAAACTCTGTGTATGCAGTTATATAAGCAGGTCTATCTAGGCATGTGTATATAAGCAGGTCTTTATGCAGTAGAGGACACAACTGTAACCTGTTGCTTTTAGGACTAGAAGCTGGAACATTTAAATGTTCTTCTCATTTTTGAATGGTGTTGTGTAATGTTCTGTTGGATATACGTTTCCTGCTTTGTGAGACTGAAATAGGAATCTTGTTTGACTGGAAATAAAGCGGCTGAAATGACTGTCTCTAACTGTTGCACAGTACTATAAGCATATCTGTATAAGCAGGTGCTGCAGCTCTGCCTGTTTGTCCTGATTAATCCAATCAGTGTTAGACTGCAGATCCAGCCAGTACTGGAGCAGCAATCAGACACGTGGCTCTGGACCACAAGCAAACTAATGATCTGCACTGAAAGACATGGCCTCTGCCTCCCACACACACACACACACAGCTCATGACTTCCACTCAGATGGAAAGGAGCTCCAAAGAGTTCTACACACACACAAGTACAAATTAACAGCCTTATTTACAGGGTGTCAGAGGTGCAGTGTGTGGGCTCTCAGAGAGACAATGCAACTGTTGT
>BRDA01013977.1:66188-80721 GCA_036984385.1 Crenuchus spilurus
ATTGACATTTGCCATCTCCACATCATTGCATTCAGTTTTTATTCACAATTTGTATAGCGTCCCAACTTTTTTGGAATCCGGTTTGTACATATATCTGTTTAAAGGATGCATCTGTGTTCATATATCTGTATTCAGTCTTCAGCAGTCCACTGTTTTAGTGTAAAACAGGCTAAAATCACTTCCCCACTAAAAAGCAATAACAATATATCACCATGGCAGTGTTTACATGGTTGAATGCTGCGGTTGGTCACATACCAATACACTGCACAGAAGGACATTTTTCCAACATCAGCGTGTAGACACAACATTAAGAATGAAGAAAGGTTTGGGAAGGTTAATGTGAAAATGAATTATGGCCATTTTTGTGACATACAGTAACACAAACATGCATAACATATGGCACCTTTAAATGTGTTTTTTTTTTTTGCCAAAAACTTGTATATATTATGGGTAGATAGCATCTTTTACAGTTTAAAGCTAACACAAATGAATCTACAATCTGCCATGACTGCAAAACTGTCAAATAACAAAATAATCAAATATTGAAATATTTTATTTGGTGTTTATGACCATATTGGAAAACGAATGAGTGAGGTAGTGGCTGCCAGTGACCCGAGAAGGGCATTTAAGCGTTAACGTTTTCCTGAATTGTGGTTGTATTTGTCTTTGGCAGGATTCCAGAGCAGAAGGTTACGTACAGTCTGTTGAAACAGGGAGGACTCTGCCTGGAGAGCCACAGCCCAGACAGTCTGGGTCTGGCTGAGTGCAAGAGCGGGTCAAGCATACCTGCCTCACAGGTGATGTTTGTGTTTGTTGTCTTTGTATGTTTTAAATCACTGAATGCATTATACATTTTATATACAGTAATATATTATACATAGAATATTGTGAACAGTTTGTTGTCCATAATTTAATTCAAAAAGGTAAAACATATTTTAGATTCATTACATGATGATCAGTGTGGCTTAAAGGTCATGAAAATCCAGAATTGACTTTCATTAACTCATTAATTCTCTCTATATAAATATATACTGTATACAAAAGTGAGTATTTCTACAAATATTTTTTAATGTCTCTTCATGAGACAACACTATAGAAATGAAACTTGGATATAACCTGGAGTAGTAGTAGAAGTATAGATCTACTATCTTCTGAATATAACTTAACACATAGCTGGCAACACAAGTGAGTACACCTCACAGTGAAAATTGTGCCCAATTGTGTTGTTGTCCCTCCCTGGTGTCAAGTGACTCATTACACTTAAAAGGTTCCAGGTGTGAATGGGGAGCAAGGCTTTTAAATTTGGTGCTGACAAAGATGGCCTAGACTAAGAAAATTGCTAACACCCTGAAACTGAGCTACAGCACTCTGGTTACACTCGTCTGGATCGACCAAAGAAGTTGAGTCCACGTGTTCAGCATCATATCCAGAGGTTGGCTTCAGAAAAGAGACACATGAGTGCAGCATTGATGCACAGGTTGAAGAATTGAGAGGTCAGTCTGTTCAGATTACACACTTAACACTGCATCAACTCAGTCTGAATGGTTATTATCCCACAAGGAAGCCTCTTTTGAACCTGGCGCACAAGAAAGCTTGCAAACAGTTTGCTGGTGCTTTGGTGAGGAGTACCAAGATAACTGTGTCATGCCTACAGTCAAGTGTGGTGGTGGTGGTAGCGTCATGCTCTGGGCTGTACGAGTGCTGCTGGCACTGTGGAGCTGTGGGTCAGTGAGGGAAACTGTGACAGAGCACCTTTGGAAATTGCCACATTCCTTGCTGAGGAAGTTTTAGGTAAAGATGATGGACTAGCCAAGTATGTCTCCAGAACTAAACCCAATCAAGCAGATGTGGGACATCCTCAAGCAGAAGGTGGAACAGTGAAGGTGTCTTGACATCCACCAGCTCCATGATGTCATCATGGTGGAGTGGAAAACAGTAGCAACCTGTGCAGCTCCGGTGAGTTATATGCCCACAAAGGTTAAGTCACACAAAATATTGACACTATGGGCACAATTTGAACATGTTCACTTGTGTTGCCAGTTATTTGGACATTAAAGCCTGTGTGTTGAGTTATGTTCAGAAGACATAATAAAATCTATACTGCTATACAAGCTGTACACTGACTACTCTGTTATATCCAAATTTCATTTCTACAGTGTTGTCCCATTAAAAGATATAATCAAATATGTGCAGAAATGCCATTATTTATCAGCTATAGGCCACCCCGCACTCTACATATCAGCGTTGGCCTTTGATCGTTCAATCACTAATTATTATAGTTGAAGCTGCCCAGAGTGCCACAGTCTCATCCAGTCATTCTCCTTCTTTCTACACAGAAATGGACTTTGATGGAACCACAGATCCGCCAGCAGGACCTGTGCTTGGCCATCACAGCCTTCTCCTCAGGGTCAAAGGTCAAATTAGAGCCGTGCAGCCCTAAAGAGTCTAAACAGGTGAGTATCAGACATGAACAATGGTGTCAGTAACCACCTACTGAAGTTAAAACACACCAAACGGCCCCATCATATGGATGCTCAGTATATGAATTTCCAGGCCAGGGTGCTTCTAGCATCAAAGCAAATGAGATCTTTGATTACAAGTGTCATTTTAATCAGGGACACCCACAGATAGATGACCCTGGGAGCGACTACGCTACCTCATTGTTTCCTATATATGTCAATACCAGAGAAATCATAATTTAGTGGTGAGTCCCAGCTGCTCTCCAAGCCCATTTCATTCCAGAATTAGACATTTGTAAACAAGAGCACCGCTTTGCTTTTGGCTTTTCATTTAGAATCCTTTGCTCGAACTTGGACACTGGAACAAAGTGCAAACAAATATATCAGCACAGTTTGCTATCATGTCCGATTTGCTTTTTTTTAAAAAAAATTAGGGATTGTTACAAGATGAGAAATCAACCTCAGACGTGCATTAGCAACAAGCGCTTGAGTATAACAGAGGCAGCTTATGTTGCAATGCAAGCTGAACAGCACTGAGGAAAAAAAATCTATTGTCATGTATATTTGCCTTCTGGTGCCTAGAACACTTCAAAGTTCAGCTTAAAAGTTTAAGAGTAAAGAAAAATCGCACTGTTTTTATTTACAGTTCGCATGCACAGCATAGGCCATAGGGCAGGAAAGTTAAAGGGTTTAAAGGGTTCCAGGAAAGTTGGCCTGTAACGGTACATTAATAACATTCCTGGAATGTCCTGAAAACATGTGATGTCATAATGGTTTGCATTACAACTTTTTTAAATGTTTCTCACAGAACGTTCCCAGTTAGATAAACATTACTGTAATAGCAATGTCTGAAGTAACATTTTCAGAAATAATAGTTCATTCCAAAGTAAAGATTTAAGCATTTATTGAATCACTGAATATAATATATTGAATATATTTTCAGAATGTATGTGTGTATATATATATATAATACAGTTCTAGGTTACTGGACATATCGTGATAGGCTATACTGTTTGTTTTTTAGAGTAAACATCTTTTATGAAGTTTTAGTACTGAACAAATGTCAGTGTTGCTGCAGCATTGTAAGAATGTTTATGTAAAACATTCTCAGAATGTTAAGAAAATGTTTTGTTAACCTACAAATAAAGGTTTTATAATGTTGCAGCAATGTTGTAAGAATATTTTAAACTTTGTTAAAACGTTCTCAAAACATCCTGAAACTTGCCAGATTTGAACATTCTAGGAATGTTGGGAGCATGTTCTGATGTGAGGTGGCACGGTGGCTTAGTGGTTAGCACGTTCGCCTCTCAGCGCTGAGGTCTTGGGTTCGAGTCCCAATCTGAGCGGAGTTTCCATGTTCTCCCCGTGTCTGCGTGGGTTTTTTCCGGGGTCTCCGGTTTCCTCCCACAGTCCAAAAACATGGGGACCAGGTGTATTGGGTACTCTTAAAAATTGTCCGTGTGTGTGTGTGTCACCCAGCGATGGACTGGCGCCCTGTCCTGGGCTTAGTTGAATAGTGTAATGCCCTGCCCTGCACCCAGTGAGGGGGTAGGGGACTAACCGCGACCCTGATAAGGAATAATCAGGTGTGATAATGAATGAATGAATGTTCTGACGTTGTTGAAATGGTAACAAAAGTTATTTAAAAAACGTTCATAGAATGTTCAAAAAACTACTTGATAACCTAAAAGGGATGTAATCCAACAGCATTGTCGGAATGTTAGAAAACATTCTAGAAACTTCTAGAAAACTTCACAGATTGAACGTTTTAGCAACCAATGTTTGCAGCATTTAGAAAATGCTCTTGGTTCTACTAACCAAAAATTGTTAGTTGGGAGTAAGCGTAAAAATGTAAAAATGCTGAGATATGAGCAGCATGCTATCATGGAAGCAGGGTCACAACAATCCCTCTGTATCTTTTCCCCATCGATCACAGGGGAGCATGCTCTCTTCCCAGCACAGCTGGACCTGGAGCTGACCCAAGCCTGATTTATGACTCGGAGGTTGGAGCTAAACACAGACCATGTGTGTGAGAGTGTGTGGCTGTGTGTTTGTGTGTGTGTGTGTGTGTGAGTATTGATTTTAGTGAATGTGGTTGCATCTTGTGCTCATGTGTGTTTACACACAGAGCCTGACTTCAGTGCTTTGTGGTGTGGGAAAGAAATGTACCTCTTAAGTGTGTTCTTGTAGTGTTGTTTTGCTATGGAAACTTGTTTTGTGGTTAGTTGTTGATGGTGTGCAGTATTTTGTGCATTACTATTGTGGAGCATCACTGATGTACTAAGAATGTTCCATCACCTAAATATTATGGACCATAGGCAGTAACAGTGGCAGGGCCAGCTACATCAATCAAAAAAAACTTCATATTCCCTTCTGTTCACATAGCCTGCTGTTCATAAGGTGCTAGATCATACTCAGCAGTGCAGTGACACTGATGTGGTGGTGGTGTAGTTCTACTCATTGTCCTCTCTATTGGACACACCTACCTTGTAGATGTAAAGTCAGAGACAGTGTCTGTTGCTGCATTTGTGTTACATACATACATACTCATTATACTTATATAGCGCCTTTCTAGACACCCAAGGACGCTTTACAATCAACACACTCCATTTACACACACCGGTGAGAAGCGGCAGTCAATCTCAACCGGAAGCGACCGTCCACCTGGAGGACTGCATCGAGCACTAGGGGGACAGAGTGCCAACCATATCTGGGCAAACATACATACATACATACATTCATTCATTCATTCATTCATACACACCAGGGTAATTTTAGAGTATCCAATCCACCTGATCTCCATGTTTTTGGACTGTGGGAGGAAACCGGAGACCCCGGAAGAAACCCACGCAGACACGGGGAGAACATGGAAACTCCGCTCAGATGCGGACTCGAACCCAAGTTGATTATCCTCATGTTCTTCATCGGTGATCACACTGCCTTATGTCCTGTCCCTAGCCTAGGTTTGCAGAAATTGGTCTAGAGCAGATACTGTAGGATAGATGGATGGCATGGGCGGAGCCTCCCCTTGGGCAACAGAACCGGGCAACAAAATGCTTTCTTTAAAGTTGAGTAGTAGAGCAGGCTAAGACACTGACACTATGACCAGAGGATCACGAGTTTGAATCCCGGTCATGCTGTTTTGCCATCAACAGCCGGGGCCCAAGACAGCAAAAATTGACCTGGGCGCTCTAGATGGCGCTCTCTCTCTCTCTCTCTCTCCCTATCACTTTCACATTGCAATGTCAGTTGGCTCAGGCATCTACTGATTGGTCCATTCAGAGCTGGGAATACTGGGCTTTCCTCCGAGCGCGTTGGCTCCCCAGTGACGGTGTATGAGCGGTAATTTGAAAAGAGGCAGTTGCTGCATCACACACAACAGAGGAGGCTTGTGTTTGTCTTCACCCTCCTAAAGTCAGGGACATTGCAAAAGTGATGGGGAGAGTCCCAATGGAATGGATGGGCTAATTGGCTACTACCACATTGGGAAGGGGAGAAAAATTGGCAAAAGCTTAGAAATAAACTGAATTAAAGTTGAGTAGTAACTTATGATTGGCCAGGATGCTGAATGAATGAGTAACAAGGTACTGCCATAGATAAACACTGATGAGTGCTGAGTTTACGTTTTTATTGCAGAACATTCTCTTCCTCTTTCAAAGCTTCAGTTAGTAAAGATTGCGTATTGATATACATGGCTATCACTGTCAGACTGACATCAGCAGGAAGTCAGACACTGAAGATAAAAACAAAAATTAATTTGATTTGAACCTTTAACAAGTCTGACCTGACGTATTTCTTCCAGTAGGTAAGAATGTTCTTCACTGGTTTCTTGTGTGATAGCCTACTTTTAGATGATCATAATCAAGGGTGTAACTTTGGGTCCAACATTGGGGGGGTTGAGCTGTCTGCCTATTTATGTATTTATTTATGTATTTATTAAATCATTTACTTTTCTAAAAGTATTCAGGAGATTTTGGGTTAACCATATTAGAAATACATTGTACACAGTAAACATGGCAGTGTTAAATCAACACTATTAGAGTTAAATTAACACTGACGGTGTCAAAATGTAACACTCCAAGTGTTAATTTAACTCTAATAGTGTTGATTTAACACTGGCAGATTTACTGTGTAGTGCTTTTACTATGTATTTATTTAACTTTCTTCTTTCTTTTACCAAATATAATAAATACAATATTTTACAGCAGTCTGTTCTCCACCGAGCATGTGAGAGTGTAATTAAACATTAAACTCTTTATTATTAAACAAGTTCTGTAGAGAAAAAGGCTTTAACTTGATGTGTTAACGAGTCTCATCCTGGACATTTATGGGACTCTCATCTTCAGTCCTGTTATCAGTACTAATATTAGTTATTAATAACTAAATACATAAAATGTTGTGTATTCACTGAGTAAAACTATATACTTGTTTAATGGGTTTAGTTTATTAAATATTACAGGTATTGTACTGTACTGTGTGCGCAAATAACCACTTTTATCTTTTTTGTTTGACTCATTGTCAGCTTAGGAGGAGCAGGGAGTAGCAGGGGCGTCGCCAGACATATTTTACTGGGGCACATACCCCAGTATTGATCTGCAGTGCCCCAGTATAAATTTCACCAGTAAAAAAAATCACTTGAGTTTTAGGCCTAGAATATACTACAAAATGCGCACATAGCTACTTAATATGGTAATTCATTTCTATTCTATTCACTCGACACAAAACCCACATGGCTACTTAATATGATAATTTATTCACGTGTACAGAGAGAAAGAGAGAGAGAGAGAGCTACGTGACTAAAGGTAACGTAACGTTAGCACATAACTTGCTGAATACTTATAAAATATCATATATTATTTTTATCTTGATTGAGTCAAACATTATTATTAGATGGACATCAGAAAGTTTTTTGCTCGCAGCAGGGATAAAGCAGCAAGGAGAAATGAAAGAGGTGAGCCCCTGGCTAGGCTACCTCAACCATAATTTATAACCCCAAATCAGAACAGTTCATGGTGCAAACACACTAGAAAACAACCTTGATTCAGAAGATGCTACGGAAACAGGAAGCTGCCGAAAAAAGCACGTTTCCATGTAGA
This sequence comes from Crenuchus spilurus, assembly GCA_036984385.1. Lineage (NCBI taxonomy): Eukaryota > Metazoa > Chordata > Actinopteri > Characiformes > Crenuchidae > Crenuchus > Crenuchus spilurus. Next base: position 73,744 of record BRDA01013977.1, read on the forward strand.
CCACATCACCTAATGATCAGGAAAAAAGAACAGCATGCTGGACATTTTCATCACATGTTGTAATATCAGTCTTTTTCACACAGACTGAACTATATTAAGTCCAAAATTCATCAGCATATCTTTATTATTATGAACGTTATTCACAATTGTTTGTGTAAAAAACGAATGGGACACCGTGTATACAGTTCAGATTTTCCCTCTTTGAACACATTGCATACTTTCTATGTTGAAGTTACCCTCTGTTCCACCTCTGACCCAGAGCGTACACACACACACACACACACACATCTGGTTCTACTTACTATGTCAAACATCTCTGGCCCTTTTCAGTTCGAGGCTTTATTAATCTATCATCAGCCTGAGCTCGCTTCTTGCATAGTGACTTATGCCCCATCCATTTAGAGTAATTCCCAAACTTAGCGTGCCCTGCACAAACAGATCCAGTCCCATTAGGAGACCACTCAACTATTCCTCTTTGTGATAAGTACTAGGGGACATTTCCTTAGAGAGCATTTATTTATGGAATCCCAACCTTTACACTGGAATCACTGTTCATGGGGAACGACGTCATATTCATTAGAAATAAGTGGTGCGTAACCCTTTTTAAACTTTTGAGTAGAGGGAGCGGGGAGAGGTGCATGTTTTGCCCGAGTGAATGAAATGTATGGGCAACAAATAGGACCGAGCAGCTGCCAGCATGAATTGAGTAATTGAGGAATTGCTTGAAGAGTCATTGTAGGTCACTGTCAGTACTGCAGAGAGTTTATATTCTTGGCTTGGCTGCCGTGATTTTCCACAACGCCCAGCCCAGTCAGCCATCTGATTAGAAAGCTCCATGACTCTCTGAGTCACTGTGTAGAAAGCTCATTACTCATCCTTAAACAAAACCTGCTGCTCCGCACAGCCACCAACGTGCACTCTCGTAAACTCTTGTGCGCGCAGGATATTTCAGCATTTATAGAGCTCGCTCGAGCTAAACAAGCTTACAACCTTTCCGCCTTTCCGTCTTTACGCTGCTGAAGCTTTTAGCTGGTTACGTCATCCAGTTCAGGCAGGATTTTATTTCGGTAACACAGCGAGCTAATGTCTGTAAAGCGATGATGTTTACTGTGAATGGATGATGTCATTTTATAGTATGCAGGCAGCGGTTTTTCCAGTACACATGGTAATATTAATGTGCTTTATGTCCGTGGTCCCTCAACTCTCATGTACCACACCCATCTACTCAGAACGGTCTTGTTCATGCTTTCTTACTACACAACATTGAGCCAAAACATTATGACCAATATGTTAATATGCTGTTAGTCCCCTCGTTGGGGATGTTATTGCAACACATCTCACAAATGCACAATTGAATTGAGGTCTGGGGAATTCGGAGACGACTGTCTGTAGGTACTAACCACTGCTGACACACTCCACAAGCCTTGCTCTGATGTAGTTGTCTGTACATGTGTCACTCTGGTCTTCACTTCCTTAATTCTCTTGCATCCAACACGTCTACTATAAGAACCGATAACCTGGGTACCCTCAAATATATCTCAGATTTTGATGCACCATTTTTATGAGATAAAAGTTATGTGTACATTCAGTCATACATTCAGAGATGTAGATTTTTCAGTTAATTATTTAAAATCTGTATTTGGAACACGTGCATGAAAACATTCGGAATATTAAAACATCTGCATACGAAATAAGAGCCTTTCTTGTGCCATGTTGTTTTCTATCACTACTTTTCAGCATCTACACTGCTGTTGTGTGCACACATTCAGAGAAAAGCAGAGGCTTACAGCTTAATATTGATTTGTTTCTTCAAAATAACCAAAGGCAGCTGGTGTGTGAAGTGTGTTTCTGTTCATTTATTTGCTTGTTGAAGACGATTGTTTTTGACACAAAGTAGAAATCAACAAATGGACTTAGATTGTGGTTTGCATCCAGTTTGAAGGATTAAATAGATGATTAGAAGAGAAAACACCACAATACTGTTGCTCATTTTGGATCATAGATGACTTGTTGTGACATCCCGTGGTCACATTAAGAGTTCTGGGTCTAAGGATTTTCTGTATGGGAATAGTGAATGGAATTTTTGTAAATTGCTTCTAACAATCCTTGCCATAGAGAGAATGTTCCAGACATGGTAAGGTTTTTTCTGGGGTGTATATATACACTACCGCTCAAATGTTTGGGATCACCCGGGATTTTCCATGACAATCTATACTTTATTTCAGAAGGGCCCTATTATTATTATTATTATTATTATTATTATTATTATTATTATTATTATTATTATTATTATTATTATTATTATTATTATTATTATTATTATTATTTTTGTGCTCGGTCTTCTATGGTAGAAAGGTGAGGTAGGACAGTGTCACTGTGTTTAGTTCACAAGTTGTTGATTTTGAGTTTAGAAGCTTTACTACAGCTGTTTAATCTCCACCAGAAGTTTAACACACTGTGTGACAGACATCCCTGGACATGACTCTGTCCTACCTCACTCTTCTAACATAAACGTTTGAGTATCTGATGCAGCAGAATTTGTGGATTTTATCATCAAATCAAAACAAAAACACAGAAATAAAAGTCCAGGTTGTCACAGATGTTCAGTTTAATGTGTGACCCCAAACTTTTGAGCTGTAGTGTGTGTATGTGTATATATATAATATTTCTTGGAATATCACCAAATCATAAGCTTAAATTATAAGCTTGTTAAAGAGGTGAAATAATGTAATTTGCTACATTCGAGCTAACACTGTAGAGTGTGACATGCTCAGCCTCACCAAAATACCAACACATACAATAAACATTTCCCAGATGTGCAGGTTACGTTACTTTGGCAGTAGTAGCCTTCAGTGTGAGTAACTGGTGTTATGTAATAGTGATAGTGTAATGCTCTACACTGTGCCTGGTGAAGGAGTAGGGGAGTCACTGCAACCCTGATCAGGATTAAGCGGAAGAGGATAAATGGATGGGTGGATGGAATAAGGGATGGATGAATGAATATAATAGTGTTAAAGTTTAGAAGTGGGCTTTAGGGGTATAACGATTCCTCGAGTAATTTGAGTTCCTCAATTACAAAAAATCATTGAGGAATTTTCTCTCCCTCGAGTAATTGTTTAATTTTAAAGCTGCACGGTATTTAGCACGGGCTACTTTTAACAGCACAACGTGCTTACATCACCTACGCGAAGGAAGAAGAAGGAGGGGTGAACATGTTCGGTTGAGGAGCAGGAAGATGGAAGAGGCGATAAAGAATGCAATAAAAAAGACAGAAAGACAAGAGAAGAGCTTGTTGCTATGCACAAATTTAAGAAATAATGTAAGAAATAACTCTGTTATCTAAAAAGGAAACCAATTGACATTAAGAGAAATGTCTTATTATCTATTGTGTATTTATAATTCCTCTGTAAACAAGCAAAAATGTTTTATCCGATTACTTGGTTAATCAAAGGAATTTATAGTAGAATTCTCGATTACTAAAATATTTGATAACTGCAGCCCTATTGGACTTACTTTAATGCATAATAATTTTGGTGTGCCGGACTTTTGGCTGCTGTAACATGGCGGTAGCACAGAACCAATAGCATGGACTACAGAATGACACACGGTCTATTTTTATTGTTTTGATCATCCTGAAACATTCACCCAATGTAAATGGCAACTGTGCTTTTTTCCCCTCATTGCATATATACTGTATATATATATAATACACATACACACACACACACACACACACATTGATATAGCCATGACAACATGCAGATAGGTCTGTTCCAGCACCAAAGTTGTGAATCACCGAGTCATGAGTATGGGTATCATTACAGCCAGTTTGCACCTTTTTTTACTTTATTAATGGATCCTTTTTTCTTTTCGCTGTTTTTGTTTTCCAACAGAAATGGAAGCCCAGAGGTCCAGCACTACAGCATATGATCAGTGGGTTGTGTCTGGACAGCCAGCCTCCAGCGGGTCCGCCAGTTATTGCACAGTGCCGCCCCCAGATGGCCAGCCAGTCCTGGGAGCCTCAGCTGGTCACCTGACGTCGTGAAGGTGGTTTGGAAGGTGGGAGCGAGGGGAGGAGTTTAGAAGGGTAGCAGAAGCTTGTGGTGCTTTAGGGCCCAGAGAAGCAATGTCTGCACACTGTTTTAGTTGAAGGTGCTGCTTTCAGACAAGTAGACCATGGCCATGTCCAAAAAAACACTCAGCACCTTTAAACTTGCTCCTGTGCTCAAAGCACTGTTCTAAAGTAGGTGGACAGGGAAAACAACCAGGCAAAGTCTAAACTCCAGTCCTAAGGGTAGACTTTTCTCTGTCCAGGCTACTCGCATTCAATCACATGCTTGGACATGGTCAGAGTTTACATTTAAAAAATAATGCCATTGTCCATGACTGGCAGGAGAACTTAGTGATGTATTTTCTTTTTTTCTGCTGTGTTGTTTAAGGACACAAAGGGAGAGACTAGTTATGTATATTTATGCCTTTACTACCTTTGAGAAGAGTGCCCACCTGTACACACTCATTTCCACAAATGTTGTGCCCCCCCACCACCACCAACATAGACTTAAGCAGCTGTTTTCATAAAGCTCTTAATGGAGTTAGTGTTTTTTCTCTTTAAACGCCATTACTAAATGTTTTAACAGTTCTGTTCACTGAAGGCTTAGATGAATAGTTGAAGGTCACCACATCAAAGTAAAAGTGTACATACTATAGAAGGCCATTCTCGAATCAAATTGTTCTTTTCAAGGCTTTAATATGAGATCTGTACTTGCGGCAGTTCTGAAAGGTGAGCTGCGCAGAGCTTGCCAGCTTTGTAGCTTTGGGAGTTTACACATTGTCCTCTCCAGCCACTGATCTGAGGTCAGTTCATACACTATTCTCATGCTGAAACTTGATCTTAGAAATGCTTCAAGGAGCAGAGAACAAGGAAACTCCACTGAGCTGAAACTTCATTCAAGACTGTGGAAAACCATTTGGAAATTTGGGAAAGTTTCATTCCTTTTAATGTTAGATCAAGTGCAAGCACTTTTAAGGATTTATGATTTTGCATGGTACTGTGAAAAAAGTAAACACAAAAAGCATATGTGACATGTCGAGTCCAAAGACTATTTTTGCTTGTTTCTTGTTTTTGTTTTTATTTACCATTTGAAAAGGTGTAAATACTTGAACCAAATCCGTGATCAAGAAAGAGCTTTCCTGTCAAAAATAAAGAATCTATAGCCCAGAAATCAAGAGTGTTGTGTATGCTTTTAACATTCAGTAAACGTGAAAATTCACACATGATGTAAAAAGGATTTGGCCTTCAGTCATTCTTCGGCAGTGCTGGGGTTGCAGTTCAGCGTGTGGCCACTAGGTGGAAACCTGACATAAAAAGTGGAAAATGGATTCAAGCCAATAAGGCTCCAACATGAAAGTCACATCAACAGATTCAGATTTCATGCTGATGCATTTTAAAATAGATGAGAAATGTTTCATGGCTTCTTGAAGCTGCATTCCCCACACATGCAATTAATAGATGGGGAAACTTAATAAACATCAGATGCATTATAGTAGAACGATGCTTTGAAACTGATGCAGGATCACTTTCAATTAATAATGTTGATCTATACAATTATACCTCAGTTCATGAAACCTCTAATTCTTCAACAAGAATCTGACAAATATTTTATCTATGCATCACCATCCAAGAGCTCATCCTTTGGTTCTGGGGATTTGTCAATGCTGGTTGTTGATGCTTTGGTATTTAAAGGTCAATTCAGAGGTCATGGATAAAATGGGTCTCTGTGTATGGGTGCTTGAATAAAAACATGTTATTATGTTCTGTAATATTCAAATTACTGCTCCCACAAGTTAATAATGTGAAAAAACTACCTCTAATAATTATAATCCATCAGCATTGGTGCAGCCTGGTGTGGGCCTCTGACAGAAACAGGTCAGTGGGAAGAGACCCTGACCTAGCTTGGAGATAAATAGATCAACAGGACTTTGAGAGTACAACAGACCTGACAGCTGTGATGAGTCCACTCAGCCCTCTCCATTCACTGGCCTTTAGCATACCTTGCATGCCACTCTACTCTGCAGGCCAGACAGATCACTCATTTTTCATGTGCTGTTTCACAGAACAGCCTGCAGACCCTGGCCTACTTTACTGTTTACTTCAAGACACTTCCTTTGGCCTAGTGATCCCTGCTATTTCACCACACATTTCAATTTGTAGTTATGCTGTTACAATAAGATCTATAGTAACACTGTGAAAGAATGCTTATGTAGTGTTTTTGCCTCCTATTGACATACAGTAATAAATGATCACTATGTACAGTACCCAAAATATATAATATAGAGTACATGACTCATGGTTTGATGTAACCATGTAAAATACATGATTAAATGGGCAATATTAACCTTCCCTTTTGAAAACAAAGTATACTCAATTATACAAGAAAGTATAAAATATATACTTACATAGCCATATCAGCATATTATGACCAGCTACCTAAAAGTGGGAATAACCAGCCTTGGGTCACTTAATGGTGATCTCTGACATTTTCCTTGTTGCTCTTATGTTCATTATAAAAGTTAACTGGTCCACTGTGGTGCATAGATTGCTCTGTACCACTCATCAGAGTCATCATTTCCATCTGGCATCAATGGTCTGTAGGACAACACTTTTATGCTGTTGGAAGGCACACAAATGTACAAGAAGCCCATTCTCAGTACACCTTTACTACAACAGCTTTATAAGATTGCACAAATTTAAGAGTTTCCAAGATGGTACAGCCTTTGCCCAGTACCCTATTATCATGTTCTTTTGAACATCATTCAAAACCACGTCCTTTGCCCATGTCAGTTGTTTTTTTCTCTGCTACAACTACTGAGTTCATTCATATACATGTATGTATGTATGTATGTATGTATGTATGTACAAACCGGATTCCAAAAAAGTTGGGACACTAAACAAATTGTGAATAAAAACTGAATGCAATG